>DWPV01005948.1:0-11924 GCA_018251915.1 Urbanus proteus proteus
ATCCATGCAACTGGGTCGAAATATCGGCAATTAAGAAATTAAATCCGCGTATCGTGAGTACCCGTTACATATTATAAAGGGCACATATATTTAAACAGAAGTGATGGCGGCTGCAAGCGCGTGGAGCGCGCGGTAATAGTTTGTTCCAAAGTTAAAGTAGCCTAGACTTTCAGCTATCTTCCAGTGAAAGTTCCGTTAAAATCGGTCCAGCTGTTTAGGAGATTATCTCAACCAAACAGACAGACAGAACGTCATTTTTTTAAATTGCATTTTCGTTATAGGTATCGTGAGTACCTTGCTGATGCGGAAGCACGGAATATCACTTACGTTTAAATATATACGCCTTTTTACTTCTTTAACGCAGATAAAACCGCGGGGATCACCTAGTATGAACTAACAACCTAAACCTCTCTCACTTCAAGAAAAGACTTACGCCCAACAGTGGGATAGTAACGGGTTGACGATAACACAAACATATTTATAAATAATTTTACGTTCCTAAAGCCTGTAGGAAGCGAAGCAATAAATTCAAAATTAATTACAGCGGTGAATAAGTGGTTCCGCATAAATTATGAACATCATTAAGGCAACGTAAAACAATTGAGTGGAACCGCACTAATCACTCGCTTTACGTAGAATTAATAAGAAATGGGATTTGAAAAGTAAACTTTATATTCGTTATATAATTTGTTTAAAGGCTATGTAGTTCGATTCCGGCGGTACCACCGCCACACCTATTTCTGCCTTATAGCAGCAGTGTTGCGCACTGGTGTGTTCTGGTCTGAAGGGTGTGGTAAGGTACATTCTTATCCGAGGCATTCCAGTCCAGTCCTCAGGGGTAGCAATGCATCTGTGGTCAACTTCAAATAGGACCTTGATCTTATCTGGGGTTGATTACAGAATTCCATTAGCGGCAGTGGCCACTTAACATTAGATGGACTGCATGCTCCTTTGCTACTTCGATCGTATAAAAAATAACAAATTACCATGTAGCATCCATCAAATTCAAGGTGTCAGTTTATTTAATGGTAACAGAAAATACCGGAATATAATTTTATAAAATTGAAAGTTAAAACAAGTATTTCTCCACCTGATAATAAAACTACTCCCATCTATAGGTATCTAGAATACAACTTTATTATCTTTATCTTAAATTAAACTTAACTCTTAGTTTAGTTCACAGCTGCGTTAAAGCGACTGTAATGAGGAACATCTCAAGTAAGCACCATAAAAATAAAAATATAACGTTAAAGAGCAGAATTAGGTGTAACAGTGATGCAGCAATCCAAATATAACATCTGACACAATAATCTAATTTTGAAATCTCTTTTTCACGCCGATAAAAAGAATCACCATATATCAAAGAAACAAACAAACGAACGAAGTCAGTAAAAAGCAAACAAAAAGAGAATCATTAAGGCGCCCTCACACTCGAGTTTCGATACACATGTCGCGGCCGCAATCGACAAACACTGTCGGCGCCCGTCGGCTATTTGCCCCATTACCCCGATAGCACTTTCTAGTGTAGACGCTTTATACAGTTTTTTGTCTCACCTCGACAATAAAAAATGTTCAACTCTTTTTTTTTGTTGTTTTGCTTTCATCTAATTTATTTTAATGAGTTTTTTTCTTGATTTTTATTAAACAGTTAATTTATTTATCCTTGTGCATTAGCACTGATTGTGATTGTATTATAATTTTTATTATATTGTAATTATTAAAAGGTGATAATATATGAATTAAAAATTACCAACTTTATCCTCAGAAGGCAATACCTCTGTGGCCAACCTCAGATAAAACTATAAATTGACAACTGATATCCATGAGCGTCCAAAATCATGTAACTCGCCTGTTTGTATGTGGCTAATGACCCTTATGGATATCTGTAATATAAGAGTTTTGTCGTCTTATACGCGTTCCTACTCCACAGAACTAACTTGAAATGCCTCGGATAAAAAAAAATCTCCGATTTTACACCCTTCACCGTTTTAGGTTCCTTCTGTGCTCACCACTGTTTTAAATAAGAAGAAAAGGTGTAGCAGTGGTACCATGAACCACAAAGGTTGGACCATCCTCCGCGTATTTACAAATAACACTAAAATATGAAGATCCAAGCCAACATACACGACCAGGACATACGTAAGTCGCACAATCGCCGCACGGACGAGCCCCGAAGGCTATTTGCCCCATTACCCTGATAGCATGCGTTTTGTAACGTGTAGGTGCGCCATTATATTTTCCTCTACACGGATATTACAGATTTTCTTTTAATTTCATTTGAATTTTCAATTCTCAATTTCATTTCTTTGTAGACACACAGTTAACGTTGTTTATATTTAACATGACGGTAATGTTTTTATTACCCAACTGTGTCAATAATCAACCACTTTTCTACCAAGAACTCAATGTAGTTCGACTCCGGCGGCACCACCGCCAAACTTACTTCTGCCTCATAACAGCAGTGTTAAGCACTGCTGTGTTTTAGTCTGAGAGATGTGGTTAGGGAGACACACTTATCCGAGGCTTTCCAACTCAGTCCTCAGGGGTAGCAACGCATCTGTGTCAACCTTAGGTAGGACTTGATCATATCTGGGGTTGATTTTGGATGTCCAAGGGCGGCAGTTGCCACTTTACAGGTGGACTGCATGTTCGTTAGCTACTTCGAAGCAATAAAAAAGGTAATGCTTTTTATGACCCACTGTCACGAGTGACGTCATAAGTAGGAGACAACTGCAGCATTTTATTTCAGCCTTGATTGAGTGTCTTCCAAATGGTCTTCATTGAAAGAATCTCAGGTACCGAACGGAGTTTACCTTCTGTACGGGATAGACTACCAGTATCAGCTACGTGAATTAAGCAATGTTACGTATTAAAGACCAGCCCATATTGAATGTTTAATCTCTGAAAAATATCGATTATTGCTAATAGTAACTGCTTGGTGACCACAGAACAGAAATACTATTGAAAACTAAAGATAATTGCTATCACCTCTCAGACTAGATAAATATTCTTCACATTATTTTTCGTCTGGGCTAAGGGAGTACAGGTCGCCCCCGACCAAGTGGACTGATGACCTAAAGAAGACGGCGGGAAACCCGCTGGATTCAGACGGCTCAGGACCGGGCGGAGTGGCGTAAATTAGGGCAGGCCTATGTTCAGCAGTGGACAATTAAAAGCTGATAGATAGCAGACATTATTTTTGTTCACCATCAAACTAATAAAGTCAATTAAAAAGACATTAATTTAAATAACACAAGTTTAAACTGCGCAATAAATTTCAATAAGTCTCAGTAAAACACAGTTCAAATGAGTTCCTAACACTACCTGTTTCAACGAGCTTCCCATATAAGTTTCGCGGCAGTTGAAGTGTTGAGTTGCGAACTATATGCAGCGTAAACATAGCCTAGTTATATAACTAACTAGTTTTTGCCCGCGGCCTCACTCGCATTAATGTTTGCAAGTACATTCGCATTTATAATAGGTTTGTATACCTCAGGTATAATGCAAATGTAATTTATTCGTATCAGGAAGCCGTAGGTATAAAAGTAGGTTTGTTGTAGGTATAAAAGTTATTTTTTATCCCTCAATAGTATCTTTTACGGGATGAAAGGTTCTCTATGTCCTTTTCCGGACCCCTGGCAATGTGTGTGCAAAATTTCATAATGATAGGTTAAGTAATTAAAGCGAGGAGGCATTACAAACAAATATACGGCCGTTTACATTTGTGATAAGTAGGATAGGATCAAATTTCAATAAGTCTCAGTAAAACACAGTTCAAATGAGTTCCTAACACTACCTATTTCAGCGAGCTTTCCATACAAGTTTCGCGACAGTTGAAGTGTTGAGTTGCGAACTATATGCAGCGTAAACATAGCCTAGTTATATAACTAATGTTTAACCGTATATTGCCCGGTACCTGTTAGTTTGAAACTTTTCTCGGAATTTATCTAAGTGTGGGTTAAAAGATTAACTAATATACTCGTAGCTACAACCGTTTTATACTGAGCGCAGTTATTTCCGCATAATTGAGGATTTTGAAACATAATTCTGCTGCATTGAAGATTGGTGGATATATTTGTTTATAACTAGCTGATCAACGCGGTTTCACCCGCGCTAAAAAAGTAAAAAGGAATACTTACCTAAACAAAAGTAACATCCCGCGCTCCCGCGATAGGACCCGCATGCGCGTGGCGCGCGCGCTAATGCTTTTTCGAAAATAAAAGTAGCCTATGTTACGCCTTAGACCTTCAGTTATCTGCCAGTGAAAGTTTCGTCAAAATCGGTCCAGCCATTTAGAAGATTAGCTCAACCAAACAGACAGACAGACAGACAAAAAAAACTTAAATTGCCTTTTCGTTATATGTATCGTGTATAGTTTTATATGCTATGCGAAAAAAATTTTATTTTGAAATCACAAACAGACACTTCAATTTTATTTATTTGTATAGATGTACAGATTTATATGTCGTAAATGCTCATGCAGTTACTCTAATTGTAAGTGTTTACTGCCTCTCTACCACTTATTTAAATTTCTAATAAACCTCAGAAATGCTTGGAGTCTTATCTGAGACCAATTTTGGAAGTTGTAACGTTTCGTAAGAGCATCTCCTTAACCACAACCTAAAGGCACTTAACACTGCTGATTAGATAGAAACAATTGTGACGGTACTGTTTTCGAAATCAAACCATACTAGATGCACCATTCAAGTCAGATTTATAGCAGGTACGTTAGAAGTTGAAGTGTTCGCACTGAGTTTTAAAACTAAACGTTTAATAGTAAAATTTCTAATTATATTACACTAGTTTTCGCCCGCGGCTTCGCTCGCGTTAAATATTAGATTTGTATATTTCAGGTTTAGTTCTAATGCAATTAAATCTTATCAAGTGTTCGTAGGTGTAAAAGTAGGTTGTAAGTAAAAGTTACTTTTCTATCCTCGGGAGTAATACGTTTTTTCGGGGTGAAAGGTACTCTATGTCCTTTTCTGGACCCCTCTTTATTTGCGTGCAAAATTTCATAACGATCGGTTGAGTAGTTAAAGTGTGAAGGTGTTACAAACAAACAAATAAACGGACTTTCGCATTTATAATAATTAGGATAGGATAATAATTAGGATTATTATTATATTATTATATTACTATAGGATACGTTTACGTTCAGTTTAATTACCTTGCATAGTTCGGTTTATATAACTGTTATTTTTTATTAAGTGTTTCCTTAACTGTATTTTAATTAAACATAAGTAGTAAGGAGTAGGTATCTTCTGAATATTATATTGGATTTTTTGAATATTTTTATAAGTACATAGTACCTAATCACAGAAACGCAAGAAGTACTTCACAATAGAAATAGATGTGACGGTGATACCTTCCCAAAATAATTATTTCAGTTTTACAACATTTGAAAGTAACGTGTCTGTCTGTCGATGCACCCATAACATACGAAAATATGTTAATGCAGATAGAATTATAAGTTTATTCATTCATCAATACACCACGTCTTTACTAAACAAAATAGTATATAAGAATTTATACCATAAACATCCAAAAGCGTTGTCACCCTACAGCCCCCATAGAATGTCAGTCACCCTTTATCAGTGGGCGAGTCATATCCCGACTTTGTAGAGGGAAGATAGGAGTTTTAGGAAGCCTGCTGTGCATGAAACATTGACAAAGAGAATAGACTTAAATTCTGTGCTTGAATTTTGTAGTAGCACACAGTAAAATAGATCTACCTATACAAATAAATAAAATAAAAGTGTCTGTTTGTAATGTTAAAATGCCTATAGCAAAAAAATAATTTTATTATTTTTCTGTCTGTCTGTCTATTTGTATGAGGTAATCTTCGAAACAGCTGGATCGATTTTGACGTATTTTCTTTGGATGATAGCTGACGGTTTAAGGCGTAACTTAAACTACTTTAATTCTTGAAAAAAAGCATTAAGACCTTTAGCTCCTTTACAATGTAAGTCCCATCAAAGCTGAACTAGTCGTTTAGAAGATTACCTCAGCCAAACAGACAGATAGACATTTTTTTTCTGTATTTTTGTTCTACGTATCGTGTATACTTTCATACGCATTGAGTAAAAAAATATTATGAAATCGCTCGAAATCGAAACAGACACTTAAATTCTATTTATTTGTATATCATTGTAATGATACTAAATTTATCTTTTATTAACCTAACCAAAACGTTAACAGAAACTGTCAATGGTATCTAGGGAACTTGTCGACCAATTCACTTTAGTTCAACTAACTTCGAGGCGACCAGTATTCAAACTTTAGTCTTTGGTTCCACGCCTCGTTTTGAGGCAGAACACGTGTTTCGTAAAAGTTATTAGACTAATGTGAGGTTGTTAAGTGAAGTGTGGAGTTTAAAATAAATTCTGTTTTGAGTGTGACAATTATTTAACTTTTGTAAACGAAGAGCGCTTGTCTATACAAATAAATAAAACTGAAGTGTCTGTTTGTGATTTCAATTTTTTTTACTTAATGCATATAAAAGTATACACGACACCTATAACGAAAATGCAATTTAAAAAAAATTATGTCTGTCTGTCTGAGGTAATCTTCTAAGCGGCTGGACCGTTTTTACCGGGACTTTCAATGGAATATAACTAAAGGTTTAAGGCGTAACATAGGCTATTTAATTTTGGAAAAAATCAATAGCGCGCTCCACACGCACGCGGGCGATGTCGCGGAAGCGCTGGGTATCACTTATGTTTAAATATGTATGCCTTTCAATTTTTTTAACGCGGGTGAAACCGCGGGGATCAGCTAGTCAAATAAAGTCAATAAAAATAAAGAATATTTGAATAGGCACCATACATATATTTGTCGAGTAACAACAGTGAAGCGCTCTAGTTTTAAGGACGTGTTAGAGACAAATTGAGTCGTTCCTAGTCCTCAGAGAGAGTAACGCAGATATTGTCAACTTCATGTAGAGTAATATTTATATCTAGAATTGCTTGCAACTGTACATGGATGACAGTGGCCACTAATGGTTAGGTGGAGTGCATGCTCACTTCACCAATGTATGAAAAATATAATTTAATTTTTATAAACTAACTGAGAATTTTGCACAGCCAATTTAAAGACGCTTACTACATACATAGCCCCACAGTAGGATTTCCTCCTGTGTCGCGGGTGCCATGGACATACAAAGACGAATACATAAACACCCAGACCCAGAACATATTCAAACTCATCATTCAGATATCCGTCTGGCCGGGAATCGAACCCGGGACCCGTGCGTCAGACCAGCATGACAACCACTCCGACACGGGGGTCGTCAAAAGCCAATTTGGACCATATCGTTACCTACACAAAATACGGTACAATTATTTCCTTTCCTCTTAGAACAATACAATACCAGTATAATTCATTCATTTCGAATAAAACTAAAAATATATTTTAAAACAATAGGGAAGAGCTTAGTCCGCTGATATTGAAACAAGTATGTGACGTCATTCATTCATTTTTAGGGTTCCGTACTCAAATAATAAAGACGGAACCGTATAACTAAACCTCCGTCGTTTTCTCCATCTGGCTGTCTGTCACAGGGTCTATCTATTGAACCCTATTTGATAGAATCTTGTAATTTACAGTGTGTATTGATATGTATTACAAAAAATACTTGAAATGAAAAAAATAAAAATAAAAAGAAGAGCCTCATACAAATAACCGATTTTTTTTTCATGTTTTTCGGTTTATCTCACTAATCGTAATAAGTAGATAAGTACATTAAACTTTCACAATATAAGTAGGTACTGTCATAGCAGCAGCGATAAAAACACAAAAAAGTTTAAAATATAACGGTACGGAACCCTCCATCCGCGAGTTTGACTCACACTTGACCATTTATAAGAACGTGGTACGTACGTCATTTTGTGCGCCCATTAAGGCACCGTTGACGTTATTATGAATGTAAGCCCTCGAGCGTGTAGGGACGTTGTTCTTTCTATTGAAAGAACAAAAGAACAATAGTTGAGATGCGAAAATCTGAGCTCATTACATTTAATGAACGAGTTGTATACGAGCATCGTCTGAGAACGAAGAATGAATGGTTAACTCAATTATTCCTTTGGTTGTATTTAACTGAAATTCTTCAGGTCTTTGGAGTCCACTGCTGGATATAAAGACTTCTAATAATGGAGATTTTGGTAAGAGTCGCCGTGTCTGACCATGAAAGAAAGTGACAACAGGAAGTGGTTTACGAGCCAATTAGTATGGGAAGCGGTGTAGCCAAACTCATAGAAAACAGTACCTTATCGTATTCTTACCATTAAGAATCCTGCATTTTTATTAATTGTCTGTTATCAACAATTTTACAAAAAATTAACTACCCGCAAAACAAGATTTACGTGTCTCACTGATTGGCAAGCACTGATGTTAAATATGCTAAGCTGAACATACTGGTAGTCATATCATTTCGCCCACGTGCCACTTCCTGTTGTCTCTTTGTTTCATGTTCCTGGCATACGTATTGGTAATCACAGTGACTGATGTTACATAAGAAGCCGCTGCTCCCATCTTGTGGATTTTGCCACATAATCGCCCCCTATGACCACTACAGAAAGGTAAGGAACAGTATTATCCAAGATTAACAACATCACCACTATCACCGCCTATTAAAAAACGTTAAAAATAAATTTTCTTATGTCACCATACCATAGTTTCATTTAATTTGGAGTAAAATAGTTACGCATTACTTTATAACATTAATAACAGAACAAGTACTTGGAACTCGATTGATATTCAAACAAAAATAAGTATAATTTTGTTCATTCTTTATTAACGTACTACGTGCGTTGAAATAGCACCACTGACGTTGTTATGGTTGGTGGCCCTCGGGCGTGCGTTGTTCTTTCTATTGTTGAGATGCGAAAACCTAGGCTCATTACTACATTTAATGAACAATCCTTGTATTGTAAAAACGTTGGCCAGAACATTATTATATATAGGTATCGTGTATACTTTCATATGTATTGAGTAAAAAGTTGTTATTTCGAAATCACAAAAAGACATTTCAATTTTATTGTAGTGTCGAACTTTAATAGCCCTCTCTTCCCGTTGCTTCATCTACGGGACATTATTAGTACATTCTCGTTTGCTACTTCACTTAGAAATGGATATAATAAAAATACTATAATCTGCATAAACAATAGAACATATGACTCGACATTGTCTCAGAAATGTTATTTCCATTCTAACTAAACATAAAATTCTTTGATACTTTATTTGTATCAAGAAAATAGAAATGCATAAAAGTCAATGGACAAGAGGTACAAACATTATAGAGCTTCATAATGTATACAAAACGAAAGAAAAAAACGAGTGAATAAATACAGAAACGAGCGAATCGCGCATAAACGTGGAACTTGATTTTTTACTCGGAAACGTTGTGAGTTTTAAAAACAATTGCTTTTATGCTGCGCTTCGCTGAGATAGGACCACAACGCGCGTTGAGATAAATGCTTACACGCAGTGATATATGGTTTTTGAAGGAAAATGGTTACCTTTACCACAGGTCCATCGACCTTTATTATAGTGGTGTTTAGTAGTAAAATATGTAATTGTAGATTTTTTTTAACGACGAATTCTTGAGTACCCGCGTGTCGTAGCGGTTACAATACCGGAGTGACGCGAAACGGATCTCGGGTTCGATTTCCGGCCAGACAGATATCTAAGAAGTTAGATTTCTGTTCTGGGTCTGGATGTTTGTGTATTCGTCTTTGTGTGTCCATGGCACCCATAGGAGAAAAATCCTACTATGGGGCTATGAGTGAAGAAAGCCTCTTAAAAATGATTTTCAGTGTACACTAATATTCCATTAAAATGTATAACCAACTATATATTCGAAATAAAAAAATAGTATAATAGAAGAAAATTACGAGTTATTATCCATTAAAATGAGTGAATGTGCATATAAATAAATATAGAAGATTTTTATACCATTACTAGAGGGTACGAATTAAGATGAATTTATATTTTTTATAATGATACTAGCTTTTGCCCGCGGCTTCGCATGCATTAAATTACATATAAACTTCATCTCCAATCACTCTATCTATTAAAAAAACCGCATTAAAATCCATTGCATAGTTTTAAAGATTTAAGCATACATAGAGATATAGGGACAGAGAAAGCGACTTTGTTTTATACTTTGTAGTGATTAGGGCAATTAGTGCGCATTTGTGAAAATTGCATTTGAATACATCTGTGTTGAATTCAATTTCCGCTAAATCCGACATTGAAACTATTTCCAATTAGTGGAATTTACGATAATTAAACGATTGTCAATTGCATTAGATATATTGGTTATTTTTAAAATGTTTTTTTTTATTTGTATAAAACAATTTGACGATTTTTCGCTTACATTATTGCTTTTATACACATTTTGTAAATAAAAGATCTGTTTTAAAATGTATTTTTTTACAGTCATTTCAGTAGTATAAAACCAAAAATACGTGCAAAAATATTTGCAAAGCGTTTTATTGCATTTTACTTTGAAAATAAGAGCAATTACACATGACTGGTCACTATAAAACCTTCGTAATTTTATATGGTCCATATAATACACGAACTCAATATTAAATGACCATAGGTAAAGTTCCGGGTTTGAAACCAATGTAATATGCAGCCTAAATGATTTTTAAGATATGTTGTTCAAGTTTTGGATGATTTATCTTGCTAGCATAAAAGGTTTATTATGCAAAAAAAAAAACACGCTAAACGCCTATAAATTACACAAGCACTAAAATACTAAAACATTTCTTCTTTTCACGCTCAACTGACGTTATGATTCTATATTAATTCTTGCAGACAAATGTATTTATTCATAACAAAAAAAAAACCAACGCCAATAACACCTAAAATACTTTCTGCACTCAACCGGCGTTATACATCAATTTCGAAGTATTTCAGAGAACGCATTGTAAATATGCTTTCTTACATGCCTGTAATATTACACACTTTACACGCTCAGATGACGTTTTGCTATCTCAACGAATACTACACTCAAATACATTGAGACTAGAATGAACTTAACGCCAACCGTTACACATTAGGCAGTTAACATACTCAACTGGCGTTGTGGTCCTATCTCGGGCAACGTTGCGGACAAAAGCAATAAAAATCTCACAACGTTGGCGTTAAAAACAACGCCACGATTTTAAACTCACTCAGGCATAATCTCTTTCGTTTATTTATTCACTCTTTCACTCATTATATTTTTTGTGTATACTATAGGATTATTTATTTTTATTAGATTATTTCGTGCTATTTTATCCCATTTAGTCCCACAAATAGTGTGCGATAGAGTTATGCTTTACGATATTATTCATATTGCATCGCAAACACGTCTTTTTATATATTTACTAGCTAATCCACGCGGTTTCACCGGCGTTAAAATAGTAAAAAAAAATACTTATCTTAACATAAGAAACATCCCGCGCTCCCGCGAAGGGGTCAGAATGTTCGTGATGCGCGCGCTTTTTTCGCAAATTAAAATATCATATGTTATACCTTAGACCTTCAGCTATCTTCCAGTGAAAGTCCCGTCAAAATTGGTCCAGCCGTTTAGAAGATTACCTCAGCCAAATAGACAGACAGACAATTTTTTTTCTTTGAGTAAAAAATTGTTATTTTGAAATCACAAACAGACACTTAAATTTTATTTATTTGTATAGATGTGTAGATAAAGTTTTAGGCATATCTACTGTAGTGTAGATAAAAAATGTAGTGTAGTATATTAAAGTGCACTCCGCAGACCACGACGATGCACGACGCGAACTCATTATCATTTTCATCAAATACTGCTTGGTATATTCATACTTCAACTGCTTTGTATTTTTACCGACTTCGAAAAGGAGGAGGTACTATGTTCGGATGTATGTATTTTTTTTTTTTTTTTATGTATGTTCACC
>DWPV01005949.1:0-11923 GCA_018251915.1 Urbanus proteus proteus
GCTTCCGCTTAAGTGCACATTAAGACGCCAGCTGGATAAATGGATGAATCTTGTGACGCCTTATGTGTGACTTGGAAACATCCGATACGGGTTGCCCACTAATCCACAACTTCCTTCATTCGCATTGGAGTAGCGTAGTGGAATGTTTCGGGCCTCCCGGGTTATGGGAAGAAATCCGTAACAAACAGTAAGCCATTAAAAGGGATATAGTTCTATCTTTGCATGATTTTTAGGAACTTTACTATGTAAAAACATATACCAATAGATGTTATACTTTGTCATCAACCTATTATAGTCCCACTGCTGGGCACGGGTCTCCACTAATAAGAGCGCTGGCAAAGCTCCAATTGCTAGACTTCTAATACGCACATAAATCCGAAATTCGAGCCTGGGATGTGAACCTCAGACCCCCGTTTGAAGCCATGTTTCAACCATTATACTAAAACTGCCTAATGTTACTCTTACATGATGATATTAAGAAAGATTCTTCAATAACTGTAACGAAAATACGAAACATTACTACACATTCTCTAACAACATTATCTCATTCAGTATTCAATCTTTAGGCATTCAAAATGCTCAATAATATACCGTTAGAAAAATATTGGTCATTCAAATACGAATACCGTCTTTAAAAT
Organism: Urbanus proteus proteus; assembly: GCA_018251915.1. Classification (NCBI taxonomy): domain Eukaryota; kingdom Metazoa; phylum Arthropoda; class Insecta; order Lepidoptera; family Hesperiidae; genus Urbanus; species Urbanus proteus. The sequence continues at coordinate 639 of DWPV01005949.1, forward strand.
ATCATATTTCGTGAATTTGAATCTGCATTAGTTAAAGGTTTATGGAATACCTTCGTAATTACATTTGGGAAAACAATTGCCGTTGAAATTTGAATTCTGTGCGTTATTGATAAGAAACTTCAAGTTATACCGCCTTAATAACTTTATTGTGTAAACTGGCTTTACATACATTTGCACGGGGACCTAAAGTGACGTTCATTAGTGATGTGACGTGAAACAAAAACATCGATAATTTCGAATAACGGTTAACACGCTATATTTGGATTTGCGAATTGTGTGACAAATTTTAACCGCTTTGTATGGAATGTAGGCTGTGTTCTGGTTAGTGCTAACAACAGTATAAATAGCGTGTGAAATTTAAGATTTACATGACTATTGACGAGAAAGTTTTGTAAAATTGAAATGATAATCAGATTTCTTATTCTAGGTGATATTTTGCATTTTAACATATTTCGTGAACTAATTCTAATCTTTGTATAAATAATCAACAGCGTTTGTGTAAATACCCAAATTTAAAAATGATTACTTGATCGCATGCATATTTTCCTTCACATTTTATTGAGATACTATTTTAATTTCTGCGCCACAAAGGCAAAGATATAGGTGCATAAATAAAAGAGAACGAACAATAGAAGTGAATTATTCCGATCTAAATTAGCAAACAAAAAATATGTAACTACAATACCAAAATTTAAATTCTTGTGAGATGCATTACACCTATTAAATACTTTTCCGGCCGTTATAACGTTACGGTAAATCCCATCCCATCCCTACGTTGGCGACAGGTGGAAGTGGATACGTACAGTTTTTGTGATCTGTTTACACGGGCAGATTATCGCCTCTCAGGGCTGCCAGATGCGAGCAGGTGGAGCGGATGGACACGCCTGTGTGTGGTCAGTCTTGACCTTAATTGTAAAAATGCACTGAGCTATTTTGTTTTTTTTTGTTTTTGTTTTAGTGACATTATTTTAGTTGTGCTTGATATAGTTGCATATGAGATGCTTACAAAATTGATAAACAAGCAAACCTAGAAAAGACTTCTTGTTACTCGACCGAGGATCGAATCTAAGCATATACTGCAGTATGGCATAGTTATTAATTAGTATATTAAGGTTGAAATAAGGGCCTTTCATATCATTACATTCATTCATTCATAAATTACATTATTCAAAGTAATTCACCAAAAATCCAAAGTTTCTGATTTGATGTCTGGATGTAACATCACTCAAATAGGTCTTATGTAAAACCATATCTACAAATTTCACTTAAGCATAACTATTAAAATATGTTTCATATAAAGAGCCTCTTAACAGTTCGTCAGTGTATAAGATACGAGCTGGCTCCCGCGGTTTCATCCGCGGTAAAATAGTTAAAATTAAGTATACAAATTTTGATAAAATATAGCCTATAGCACTAAGTAAAGTTGTATCTTTAAATTGGTGAAAGAATTTTTAAAAACGGTCCAATAGTTTCAGAGCCTATTCAATTCAAACAAACAAACAATTAAATCCCCTTTACAATATTAGTATAGGAGTATAGACGAACAATTCAGACTACGCAACCCTAACACTAAGTTATTCTGTACTTTAAATAACTTAACGGAGTCTATTCGAGTTGAATTCTTTGTTTAATAACTTGATTGTGGAATGCATGAAGAGCTTCTGTTATTACAGGCACTCGATACCCTTGAAATTAATCGTTAATCAATAGTTGAGTAAGCTTAATTAAATGCGTGTATGAATAGTTTTATTGAAACCTGTTATGTTAATAGTTTCTCTCTATGTATCATATAGATTTAATATTAATAATGAAAGGTACCTTTCGCTTTTATTTTTACCTTATTAGATGGATTACATATTTCTTTCGTTAATAAATAAATTATATAATCAATGCTGTAGTGTTTACATACGTAAATATTAAATTGAACGTTGCTTGGTAAGTTACATGTTACATATGTATAGCCCTCAGATAAATAAAGTAGGTAGATCTATAATTCCTAACAAAAAAATGAAGCCATTTTTAAAATGGTCGGGCTATAAAAGTGATTATGTGAAGGTAAATAAACAAAGGTACTGACAAGACACTACGCTAGATTTGTAAGTGTGTGCGTATAAATACATGAAATTAGCGTAGATTTTTTTGGTTCAACTCAAATACAAGGCGGTGAGTAATCTACCTATTTTATTTTTTTGACTATGTTGCATTATTATAAATGTTTTAAAGTAATTTGACGCTTTAAATATGGCTTACTGTCCAATTGATAAGCATAGTTATAAACCTAATTGTGGTTCGAATGCGTGGGCAGCAATACCTGTCTGCAGCAATAACTGTAAAGCTCTTTTTCTTGTTAACGAGAACGGAACCTTCAAAAAGTACCCGACGCCTCGGGAGTGACGCCGGGTTATGTGGGATTTTTACCGCACTAAAACCCCTCCGGTGACCGACCTCGGTGCTGCGAAGAGGACTCCGCGGTCTCAGCACGGAACGCCATCCGGAGTCTTCTGATTACGCTCCATCGGGCTCAGCATGGGCGAGCGCTGCTCTCGCCGCACCGTCAGGTGCACTTCGGTATGTGACCATACATGCCGCCGTCTATCCCGAGGTCGTTGGATGGACGGTTAGAGCTCCCACTCTGACCGCCCGCAGCCCCATAGCTCCCTTTTAGTGCCTCTTACGACAGGCAGGGGATACCATAGCTTTATTCTGGTCCCAGAACTACAGGGACAAACTGTAAAGCTCTGCCATGTTCTGGTTTGAAGGGACGTAAAGTAGAGTCGGTTTGTCAATACCTTCCTAAGCCTAGTCTTATGATTATTATACCTTATGATTCCATAATCTACTGTAGATTTAAGATATTTATATCGTCATGTACCTAGTTAAATAAACTTACCATGGAGATATTGCTATGCTACGAAAATAGGTTTCCTAAACAATTACTCCAAATAATCCAATTTATACAAAAAACGTGGATTCGAACCTAGACCACCAGTCGAGATTCAATCCACTGTCCGGTCTAGCACGTCCAACGGATTTATTCCTCTTGGCGCCAATCCAATATCAACAGGTTAACATAAATTGGGTAGTGCATCGTTTATTGAAGAGGTTGTCACGTAATCTATACAGCTTCCGGGACTTTATTGGAGTGTTTTATAACATATAAGACTTTCACAGGAATAAAATAAAGGCTGTAACTGTAAGTGGATCAAACGTTACTTGTACACTTGCAATGTTATTAAGGACTTACCATAATTATACTTTAAACTAGCTGATCCCTGCGGTTTATACATACTCTCTTTATTGTACACCAAACATGAAAACACATTACAAGACAATTACATATAGTGAGTCTATACATAAAGGCGGCCTTATCGCTAAGAAGCGGTTTTACCCATGTTAAAAAAGTAAAAAGGAATACCTACTTATCTAAACTAGGGTAACACTCCGCGCTACCGCGAGGGGGCCCGCAGGCGCGTGGCGCGCGCGCTAACGCTTTTTTTGAAAATTAAAATAGCCTATGTTCCAGTGAAAGTCCCGTCAAAATCGGTGCAGCCGTTTAGAACATTAGCTCAGCCAAACAGACAGACAGACGGACAAACAATTTTTAATTGCATTTTCGTTATAGGTATCGTGTATAATTTTATATGCATTGAGTAAAAAAATGTTATTTTGAAATCACAAACAGACGCTTCAATTTTATTTATTTGTAGGTATATATAACATATAACAAATTAAAATCAGAACTATATCTATGGCCTTTATTAATCTTACGATACTCTAGGAAAAGTTTAAGGTCTGAAGTACTCCCAGATAATACATCAGGGAATTAGCTAAGCCATTCATAGTATGGTCGCGAGTAGCGCGGATTTATTCCACTTGGCTCCAATCCAACATCAACAGGTACAGTTTTAACTCGCTTAGAGCACTCTATCGTTGTTACTGCTCAACGTTCTATAATTATTCATGCTCTACAGTTTATTTTATATGCCTGCTATTACTCCTTAGAAGTTAAAGTTTAAGTTTCTTTGTTGGACCTAGATCCCTTTTAGAAATGGTGGTGTGGCGACACTCGCGACATCACAATATTTTTATATGTGAGTAACGCGGGCGCCGCGTGATAGGTTCGTGAACCTTCGGCCGCGCTCGACTATTTCCGTGAGTCGCCAAAAAACATATGAAAGTTCGGACGCTATGGCGGTCTGCTTACATTCGTAAAAGTATTCAATATATTGTAATTTGCTATAGTGGATATTGCTTTGACAGTAGGCGACTTTTCGGAAAGGCAATGTAGTCTATGCCCTCAATTGAATTCTACTACTTTTATGATATGTATGGGCTGAGAGTGTATTTCTGTCGATACCACACTAATATTCTTATATTCTTTTTTACAGATTTCTAGCAAACTGGCGTTTAACGGAAGATTAAAGATTAAAGATATTTTATAAACATTTCGATTTAACAGTTTGTTTAAATAAAAGATTTTGTTGCGTATTTTAAGATTTTTCGGTTGTTTTGGCTTAATTTATGTAATTATTTTTTATAATCAAACGTCATTTTATATCTGCTTATCATTATGTTAATTAATATTTATATTTTTAAACGTTCAAGTGCATCATCTGTCCACGCACGAAGTATTACCTGTGTATAAAATATAGTCTTAAATATAAATATATAATTTCAACTAAATAAACGTTCATACACTTTTTGGGAGCACGGCAGTGCGCACGCCAAGTTTAAGCTTTATGTTCTCAAAGCGCATGTATCGTTGGTTGCTGAGCTGCAAACTTGTTCTAACTTGTTCTGTTCTAGTATTTACAAAGACTTGAATCAAGTTGAAATACCCAACTTCAACGTGAAAGAACTCTGAAATCCTGTTACAAGCACCGTACTTTACGATTTGAAACTTTTTACCATCTTCTTGTATAATGGTAAGTGAGTGAACATGTTACCACATGTCACGTGCTGTCTGTGGATTTGATTAAATATATTAAAATAACAATGTTATCATAAAGGTTTTGGACCTGGAAGCACCCTTGTATCAATGTTAGGTTGTTTGATCTGGAAATAATTTAGAAACTCGTGTGAAATTATAACAATATATAAATACCTCAATCTTCCGTGCAATCCCTTGACGACCAGCCAGCCCTGTGCACTTCGCACTCCAATTATATTGGGTCCCGCGGCCCACCGCAATATAAATGTATGTAATTGTATGTAATTGTTCGTGACGAGCTCCAAATTATGACTGACTGTTTTTGTGTGTAATGTCCGAAACGTCAAATATTAAAAAAATATATAAATTTTTTTTGGTATTTCGGCCAGTCCGAACACTGAACAACCGATTTATATTTAGAACAATATAAAGCGCTGCTTTTTTCTAATTTGAATTGTGTGGCAAGAGAGGCAATGAGACCAAGGTAGATGAATGACAGAAATTTTACCATAACATGCAAAGAGTATTTAAAAAGTTATACTTAAAGATAAGGCAGACGGGCTACCTGGTTGAAAGTAGTCACCGTCGCGTCACTTTTTAGTGGGTGAAATCGTGGGGAAATGCAAGCGAAATTATATATTGAAGTAACCTCCAAGTTTGAGGGCTTAAGATATTTTTTACCGCGCTAATAGAGCTAGTCAAGTGCGAATTGATGGTCTTCATACACCCTTAAGAAATGTTTGTTGACGAATAGGAGTACAGACTTATTCACGATGTTTCAATTGCATGTTGCAACACCAGACGTATCACCTATGCTACGCCGTCGTAAAAAGGGAGCGCTTTTAGTACCTTTTTTGAAGAATGCATTATATTAAAATATCGTAAACCTAATTCTGTAAAGACAAAGAAACTACTAATTCTAATCAAATATCTCGTAGAATAAGAAGCATATTGAAGCAAGCGTTCTTTCAAAAGCAATGCTGATCTTTACTTGACGTAAGTTTATAAGTTTGTTCAAAGTGTGTCTTCCTCTAGTCGAGCGTCTATAATAAACTTGTTCCTATTTACAAAGGCTTTAAGTTGTGAGCCAAACTGCAACGCAGAACAACTTAAAGCGATTTCTTTACACGTTGTGTTCTACACGATGTATGAGTTTCATTTTGCTAAAGATTTTATACTTTTTTATATGATTGAAGTGGCAAACGAGCATGCCATTTGATGGTAAGTGGCCACTGCCGCTAATGGACATCTGTAATCAACCTCAGATAAGGTGAAGGTCCTACCTGAGGATTACCACAGATGCGTTGCTACACTTGAGGACTGAGCTGAAACGCCTCGGATTAGTATGTCTCCCCTGTCAGACGCTTCAGACTAGAATATTGACGGGAACAGAGGGGATGATGCTCTATCTTGAAAGAGACTCCGCATCGCAGAAAAAATGACGTTATATACATAAACGTGAATTTGTAAAATGATAATTAATTAATTCAAAATACAACCAATCGTTTGATTTCAATAAATAATGGATCGATATCTAATTTATTCGTAAGTAAACAAATCCTAATTATTATAAATGCGAAAGTCCGTTTATTTGTTTGTTTGTTTGTTTGTTTGTTTGTTTGTAACGCCTTCACGCTTTAACTACTCAACCGATCGTTATGAAATTTTGCACACACATTGTCGGGGGTCTGGAAAAGGACATAGGGTACTTTTTACCCCGAAAAGTGATACTCCTCCCGCGGGATACAGAAGTAACTTTTATACCTACAATGTACCTACTTTTATACCTACTGTCTCATTGTGTGAATGAGCGCGAGCGAAGCTGCGGGTTAATACTAGTAGTAAATAATTCATTAATTTAAAAGCCATGCATGCCTTTTAAATTGCATTCCATTCGGAACTTCTCTGGTAAGTTGTTGTATTTGTAACCTGTAGTAAAAGAGTCCCTTCTTGCCTACGTACCGACTTTTAAAATATGTTCTACTAATGGATGCAAACACATTTAATTTAGTTCATATAAACGAAGAATAAACAATCAAATTCGTTCAAAATTTATGTCTTTGTCTTCAATACTCGGACTACGGACTCATCAATAAATATTTCACAGGCGACGTCTTGACAAAGAATAACTTTCGTCAAGACTAATGGTGTTTCTGTCGAAATAATTAACGCCCTTTGTTTTGTTGGAAGTTAGAAACGGCTTGAATAAAACCTTTGGTACATTGCAAGCGAAATGCGATGAAACAATTAATGTTTAGAGGCCTTTATGATCCAGAACCAGAATCCAGGTATTCCAAATATCATAAGCTGTAGTATCGCACGTGTAATCGACTTCTGGTAGGACTCATGTCCTGTTTGGGATTATCATTAAAATTTACAGCGACTACTTCATTAAAAAATGGTTCGAAGTAGTCGGGCCGTTAGCAGAAGTTCTAGGAGAATCTCGGCAAAAAAGATCGTGAGCCTTAGGTGCCAATCCCTACAACTGTAATAGATAATGTCTGAAACCATTAAAGATATCGATAAATCCACAATGGAGCAACGCGGTGAAACTCATGCCCCACGCCTTTCCCATGGTTACAGAGATCTGAAACATTACTACACATAAAGTAAAAGACAAAACTCAAAGTGAAAATGTAGAAAAAAAGATTCGATATAGACTTAGATTGGAATAAAAAGCTGATATCCAGAAAATGAAATACGGATCCCTCTGTCAGTACCCAGTGATGTGTAACGGAAATGTTAATGTAGGTCCTGATTTCCTATTCCCTGATATGTAAGCCCTTTGACAATAAAAGATACATTTGCCATATATTCTTTGACAAACTACACTTGGCTGTTAAGATCAACGCACACTAGGATGTTAAACCTAGACTAAATTGCGATTTAAAAATATAAAGGATTCAATCTTATCTTTTATTGAAGTGACAAACGAATATGAAGCCGACCTGATGGTAAGTGTCCACTGTCGCCCATGAACATTTGTAATCAAACAAGGTTTCTATCTTTTACAATATTTTTTTAATATCAAAAAAGTACCTAAAACTGATAGGTAGATTGTATATGATGGAATTATGACGTTTCCTACGTATGGACACCTGTAATCAATCATTAATATGACTAAAGGTAAAACTTAGTTGAAATGTCTGAAATACTATGATACTATTGCTCTAGATAATTTCAGTACTTTTTCTGTAGTTTACATTTTTGAATTATAATTCAAAGAAATATTCATTAAAAATCAACCACAACGACAAAAAAAACTTGCACATTTTCAATACACGACATGTTTTATATTTGCTAATATTCTTGCGATACGCTCGTAAACTAGGTTCACAAACTAGCAGGAAATGGATTTTCCGAGTAACCCACAGTTTTCTGGATAAGTTATAATGAAACTCTGTTGTTTATTCATTTCTCAGTATTCTTTGTAACCTATTTGATATGTACAAATGATATTTATACGGGAAAAGGAATTTCCTTTAACAAATGTTGACTGGAAAGTCAAATTTTTCAAAAAGGATAAAAGATAAATAAATAAGATGGTTTATTGAAATATTTTCCTTATGCCAGCACACTAACAATGAGGCGACCATTTGAGTTGCAGAAAAAACGCTTTCTACACACATAGCTCTACAGTAGGATTTTTTCCTGTGTCGTGGGTGCCATGGACACACAAAAACGAATACACAAACATCCAGACATAAATTTAAATTTATTTCGATATCTGTATGGCCAGGAATCCAACCTGGAACCAATTGCGCGTCAGTCAGGTATGGTAACCGCTCCACCACGCGGGTCGTCATAAAAGTTGCCTTTTCTGATGACCCGCGTGATTGACGCAACTCTGACAAAAAAGAATATCCTCTTTTTTTGAAGTCGATAAAAAAAACTAAAGGTTCTACGGGGGCGATATCACCGTCACATATTTTTTAGCGAAAAACGTAATAGTAAGTAAACGATGTCCTAATTAGCTTTGTGAAGTGTTTTTTTTCTGTTATTAAAAAAATATGTAAGAAAAAATAAAAAAAAAAAACGTTTTAATGTGCGTGAAAGCTTAAGCAGTGAAACGTAGCATTTGTAGCACAATCCTATTGAAGCAGGAGTCGGTTTCAAATCACCGTGCATTTGCTCACGCGTAACTTTAAAGTGAATTCTGAGTGAATCAGATTTACGGCACGAAATGGTCCTGTGGCATTTTCTAAAAGGATATAAAGTTACAGAAATAGAATTTTACCGGAAATTATGCTCTCATTTCCATAGTTTCTAATGAGTATGCTCATTATTATAATTATTTTCTTTTTCCTTTCTGTTTTTAAATTGTGTGTAACATAAATAAAACTTAATGTGCGTATTTAAAATAGTTTTTTCACTTGCTGTAACGGTGAAGAGGATCATCGTGTGTAAATCTGTACTCCTATTCGTCGACAGATAAGTTCTCAAGGGTGTATGAAGACCATCAATTCGCACTTGACTAGCGCGGTTAGCGCGTTAAAGAATATCAAACTTGGCGGTTGCCTCAAAATATAATTTCGCTCGCATTTATACTAAACAAAAGCGACTTACTATTGACTAATAATTGCAGAGTTTAAAATACTGAAGCTAAAACCATAAAAACTACTTTAAGTCCATTTTATGAGACTAAGAAAGGATTTTTGACATTCCACCCCTAAGGGGGTTAAACGTAAGAAATAGTCTGTAGCACAAAGTCGCTGGTTTAATAATTATTCCCCTTGTATCGTCCTTTACCCTCATAAGATTCAATGACACGCTTCTCGACTCATCAATAAGCGGCATAAAAACTTCCAAGTGCGTTGTCCTCGCTGTCTTTGACCTACCATTTATCACAGAAATCGGTTTTGGATCGAGCAGACCCTGATTTATATGGAGACGAATGCGGGGCAACAACGAGACGGTTCTATCCAAGATTAAAAAGCTTTTTCATAATTTGGATACCTAATTTCTAGTTCATTTTTAGTAAAAGCACTCTCCATAAGTGTAAAGTTTCCACAAATGGAATTATATGTACTTAGATACATACAAAACCAATCAAATGCACTGAGAATTTAGTTTATTATATCTAATTTTGGAAATCAATGGCAAATGTAAGTTACAGTTCTATCGAGCGAAGTGTGTGCTTACTTCCAGGATTTTATGATATTTCTGGATAATAAATATGTATTAACAGTTAATTTATTAGCTGATATTTTAGATCATAATCTATCTCTGTACCAAATTTCACCCAAAACCGTTTAGCCGTTCTAAAGTTATAGAGTAACAAACATACATCCCTTCATCCATCCTCACAAACTTTCAGCTTTATAATATAAGTACGATACACAAAGCATTTGGGGCACGGTAGCACCCTCGCCAAGTCGAGCAATCCATTTTTTTATATAATATAATTATTTAACACCACGTTAATAATAAAAGCAGTCAGGGAAGTCACTCTTAAATCGAAAATAAACAATTATTGTATGATATTTTAATATACAGATACCTGAATATCGTACGACATCCAATATCACGTAGCATCTCTTGCGTGGAAACGAAAAATCTCGCCGACATACTTGTAAGACAATACTCGAGGGAATACCTTGAGGAATGTTTCATAAAGATACTTGCAGGAATGCGTACCCGAATACAGTATGTGAGTTGCGTTGAATAAAAGTCTATGTGATATTCGTATATACAATAATGTGATATATTATTTTAGGTTATTTTTTAATATAACATTTATGCACTATCGGTACAGCAATAATTCTCTATATATAATTCTCCAGTAAAAGCGTACCCACTGTTTCTACCTCCTTCAAACTGCTTCTGGATGTAAGTATATTATTTTTCTTCATTTTTTATTCATATCACACAACTGGACTAATAGTAGACTATTGCATTACGTTAGGATAGAACTTCAACTATAATATATAACTTCTAAAAAGAACTCTAAAATATTAGTAAACGTGGTTGGATTTTTTTGATTTTGGGTTCCATAACTGATAACGCCCGAAATGTAAGTATGCATTTGATATTACAGCTCTAGTAACCGTTTTTAAATTCACAGAAGATTGCACTACAGAATTAATGCAAACGGGGGTTACTTCCCTCTTTCTATCTGCAAAGGTATCAAGACACGAAAACCTCACTTCAAAAACTACTACCCCCTACTTCAAAAAGTCGGTAACTCGTAATACTATTGCCTGCAGTCCACCTGATGGTAAATGACCACTGCTGCCCATGGACATCCAAAATTAACACCAAATAAGATCAAGTCCTATCTAAGGTTGACCACAGATGCGTTGCTAACCGTGAGTACTGAGTTGGAACGCCTCGGATAAGTATGTCTCCCTTACCA
>DWPV01005950.1:0-11923 GCA_018251915.1 Urbanus proteus proteus
AGAGAACAACATACAAAAGGTTTATTGTGCAATACAAAGTTTAAATTAGCTTAATGTAAGTGTTGCGATTGATGTCTACGCTAGGTAAAACCTGTGTTGTAGTCTTATAATTGATTCACTTGTTAAAAGCGGGTTTAAATGTAGAACTTTTCCAAAGTGGACGATAACGCTCCCCTGTGGGCGCTGAAAGCCTAGAGGAAGCGATAAGGGACTCAGAAAAAATGGGGGGCATTGATGTTCTTCAAAAGGACGATGGGTTATTGGTAACTAACTATTTGCTTAATATTTTTAAATTCAATTCATTTTGAAATTATAAGCATTCTTATCTGTCCATGGGTGGCAGTGGCAACTTACCATTAGATGTGTTACATGCTCGTTTCTTATTGATATAACATAAAAGAAAAAATAAGATTAATTAAACCAGTGTACTTTGGCAAAGAAAACTTACTTATCCGTTCAGCTTGTAACGGATTTAAACATTTGACGACCCGCGTGGCAGAGCGATCGTCATATCGGTCTGACACGCAATGGGTCCCGGTTTCAATTCTCGTCCAAACATATTTAATAAATGAATTAAGATTTTCTGTTGTAAATTTCACTATTTGTATATTCGTTTAAAAATGACGTTTTAACTAAAGCATTCACACCACTCCAACAGTATAAAGTACCTGAAGGGCGCAACATCAAGCACGAGCGACAGCGGGCGCAGCGGCGACTGTCCGCCGAACACCGCCTCGCAGGCCGCGGGCAGCGGCGCGTGGTGTTGCTGGTGGGAGTGCTCGGGCGTCTTGACGGGCGCGCAGCTGCCCGCCGTGCGGTACGCGTTGCCGAACTCGCTCTCCGACGACGCGATCTGACGGAGAAGGGACATTTACATAAATTAAATAGGTAGATTACTTTTTAATTCTTGGCTCAGATAAATAACATGGGTAGATTACTCACCGCCTTGTATTTGTGTGGAGCCAAAAAAACTACGCTACTTTCGTGTATTTATACGCACACACTAACACAACAGCGTAGCTAGCTAGCGTAGCGTGACTAACGTAGTTTCATGTCAATACCTTTAGTTTATTTACGCTCATATAATCACTTTCATAACCCGACCATTTTAAAAATGACTTCATTTTTTTGTTAGGAATAGATCTACCTACTTTGTTTATCTGAGATTCTTGATAATATAATGCATACAATTTTTCATTTACTTCTATTACTGAATATAAACTAAAATCTTAAATATATATACACACAAAGCTTTAAATATAAAGGAAATGATGAAATTTGAATGGATGATTTATGAGCTATGAGATCTGAAGGAAATGGTGTTAAAATGATGATATTTGAAACGAAGTAGAATTAAATTGATGGGACGTAAGTAGAAATAATGTGATGAGATTGAGCGTAAAACGAATTAAAGTGATGAAATCTAAGCAGAATATGAATTAAAGAGATGAGATCTAAACGGCAGAAAAATTAAACTGATAAGAAGATTTTAATACTTTATTTAAAGAACGATGATATCTTGAAACTGTAATTAAAGAAAGAACAAAAAACTACTCAAATGATTGCACGAAAAAATGTTTGCATTTAAAAATATTCAAGGTTCATCTCATTAGACAATACTGCTCAAACTTTGTCATAACCTAAATGATATAATACAAAGATATTCAATCGATGCACTACAATTCAACACAATAACATATGCAGGTCCTCACCTTTCCATTAGGTAGCCTGAAGTCATCGAAGGGCTCGTTGTTGCCGTCTCCCAGGAGGCCGCGGATTTTGCCGAGATAGAAACCGTTGACGTCGATGTAGCACACCTGTTCAACATTCACTTATTGTTAGAAAGAATCCTACAATCAATCAATATTATCCATAGATAACAACTTTATGGAACTCTTCAAATATGAAGAGTACATGATTTCTAATTATAATTTCTGTCTAATCATATCTTAAAACTACCAAAGAGATGCAATCACCTAAGTGATAGTGAAATTTAAGATATTAGTTGATGATACTAACCTCAAGTTTGCTGGTACAGAAGACCATAAGGCCGTACCGAGAGCCAAGTCCGACACGACCATTGGGCTCTTTGAACGCGAAGACATCGCTCTCGATGACTGGGAATCCGTGGTTAGCTCCGTTCAATGCCACCTGCAAGATTTAATGTTCATGATTAAGCTTCAAACAGATGGTTGAGTTCAGTCAGCCTTCTAAGGTTGGCAGTTACAAAAAAAGGTGGAATCAAATTGATAGTGTAGTCCGAAATTTTCATATGTTTTTAAATAGTGAGTGAAAAAACAATTCATTTAATCGATATATTAGTAAGATCTTCGATTAAACAATCAATTTCGAAGACTATTCGAGTGTAAAAAACATATAAAAAACGACACATTGCGCGGCTTTTCCATTGATTAATTGACTCGTCGGTGTCTGTATTGCCTACTGATTACTTTACTTAATAAAATTCGCACAAAAATAACTACCGAGCAAAATGACACGCGAATAAACATACAAACAACAGTTACCACTATCAATGTTACAGTTCTAACTTGTACTGCACAAGTTTAACGGACTTAAAGTTAAGTCCATCAATCATTTAACAGTTAAAATCAATATATAACCAATTAGTTAAGTTTCTATTAAAAACAGTGCGTGTAAACATCCTCACAAACATAACTCACCTGTCCATTTTCCTTCAACTCGATGGTGGTGCCGCTCTTGTCCTCGAGGATGAGGGACTTGGGTTGACCGTTGGCCAGCTGGCTGATGAGCGTGAAGTTCCTGTCCACGTGGTCGTGCACCAGCACGTAGCGGCAGCTGCCCGGGAACGTCAGGTGGCGGCCGTCGAACGTGAATATGTGCTGGCCGTTCACCACCACCGCTCGCACTGGGGTCGAATTTAATTTGTAATTAAAAATAATACAAGTATGTCTTAGACCAAAAGACAAGTAAATAGTACATTATGATACCGGTGGTCTAAGTTGCCTATTATGGTACGGCGCTAAACGCCGTGCATAATAGGCAACTTAGGTCACTAGTATCGTATTTTATTTTATAGTACGCGTGACTTAAGACCGCTCGCACGCGGAAAGGCGTGCGTACAGTGCGGGCTTAGGTCACACTGTGCTATAAATTTCTTTAGTTGAGTTACTTGTGTTGCCTCTTCAGGAACTCAAATAAATTGAGAAGACAATAATGAATAGATCTTCCGAGGCGGTGGTAAAGTCAATACTTTCAAAAAGTATTCAAAAAGTATTCAATATGAATCAACTTCGAATAAATGAGATTTTAATTTTGAATTGAATTAGAACTACTAACTGAGATATGTTTCATGCACTGAAGAGAGAAGAGAAAGAAAAAAAAGAGAACAGCGGAGAAAAAAATGTGAGCGCATAACTCCCTCTCTTGCCTCTGAGTAAAATACGAAACGTAACTCTCTCTTTTTCTATCTTCACTAACTTATATCTCCCTCTCAACTTCCGTTCATCTCGAATATGTTAAACTATACAAGATAAGAGACAAAATCCATTATCACCTTAATGATGGAATATTTTAATGTACTTATAGTGGTGCTAGTGTAATTACTTACTTCGTTACTAAAGTTACTAAATTGATTACTAAATTATTTATAGTTAAAGTACCTACTAACTATATAGTCAGTAATTAATACTTACATTTGGCGGGCACTTCGTCCAGTGGGTTCAGAGAGCGAGGCCTGTAGGCCCTGATGATGTCCAGAGGGCTGGGGATGTCTCCACGGATGAACTGGTTGATCAAACTGAACGAAGCCGATCCTCCGAAGGTGGGAGAGGACATTGCCGTTGGTCCAATGAAGGGCAACTGTGTAGAACAAACAAAAATATGAGAAATATTTTAAGCGTAAATTAAATACGTTAACCTAAACTTAAACCCCAGTTTTTATTATATTGAAAGAAGTGATATTCAAAATATAAACAATTGAGCTGCCTACAAAAAGTAATCCAATTTTCTAATAAATTTGTACTAGATCGGAATAAATATAGTAAGATATTGCTACTCCTGAGGACAAAGTTGGAACGTCTCGTATAAGTATGTGTTACTATACCATCAATACTATAACACAGCAGCATAGAACTTTGTTGTTATTAGGAAGAAACAGGCATGGCGGTCCTACAGACCCTTGTAGCATCCAAAAGATATTTCATAAACAAGCGTGCACTCCACCTGATGGTCAGTGGCCACTGCTGCCATGGACATCGGTAATCAACCCCAGATATGATCGCAGACCCATTAGGGATCGAACACACATGCATTGCTACCCCTGAGGACTAAATTGGAATGTCTCTAATAAGTCTAACTAACCACACCCTTCCAACCAGAACACAGCAGCGCAGAACACTGCTGTTATAAGATAGGTGTGACAGTGGTGCCGCCGGAGATGGACCACAACGGCCTTATTACAAAAAAGTTGTCAAATCCAGTTTTAAACCTAGACTTTGTAGTCTGGATCTAAGCAAAGTACCACTGTTAAAACCTGACCTTATTCGTAAAAGTAAGAATAACCTTGGACTGTATGTCCATAGATCAAATTTTCAGACACTTCCCTAATTATTGAGTGCAACGTTCCGTTTCGTGAATATGTCATAAAAATTTATGACTTTCTTGTAAAATATCACACATTCTGAAATGTAATCTATGAATTTTTTTAAATAGTTTTTATCTCTTTTATTATTAATCGAAATATTATAATTTATAATTTTCATTTTCAAAATCTTGGAGCAACCGTTGGCTTGTAAAGGAACGAAATATTACGAAAACCTTGAAATTGACATTTGTCATTTCCATAAACCACGAGTCAAACGTTAAACTATGTAACGGGTGGGTTTAAACAGAGTACTAAGACCAAACCAGATCTAAATGTAAAACTATAGTTTGTAATAAGAAATTGCATAAACCTTAGTTTAAAACCGAAACTATCGCTAGTCCATGTTTTGTAATACCCCTTATTCCAAGGGTACCACCACCACCTTTAAGTTTTAAAGCTAGGAAGGTACTCACGCTATTGATCATAGGCACGCTGGGTACTCCGAGCTCGTTGAGTTGTGTGCGCACAAACTTCACGACCGAGCCGACAGCGGCGACCAGCTTCTCGTACACGTTGCGCAGTTCAGCTGCGTCGTCCATCTTCTCCTGGTTCAGTTTCTGTGGACGGGGAATTAAATTTGAACACCCATTTGACATATAGCCACTACTTTTGATAAAGAATGAAATTGCAAAGAAGTCAGTCGTTAGCCTGATCATAAGTGGTTCCTGAGGTCAGTCACAAATATTATTCTTTTTTCTTTTTTAAAGACGCTTTTTACACTCATAGGATTTGTCGTGAGTGCCATGGACACACAAAGACGAAAACACCCAGACCCAGAACAGAAATCTAAACTCATCATTCAGATATCTGTCTAGCCGAGACTCGAACCCGGGACCCACTGCGCGTCAGACCGGTACGATAACCGCTCCACCATGGAGGACGTCAAATGAGTTACTACCTCTGAGGACTATGTTAGAACACATCCGATAAATATACATAGAATACAGCAACGTTTAACATTATTTTTATTACACAGATGTGTAATGGTGATATGACCGGTGAACCAAAAAGAGTTCTGTTACCTTCAAATTAAGATATTTTTAATTTCAAAGAAATCAAAGTCGCCTACAAAGGTCTTTAGAAGAATAGTGTCCAATGGTCATACCTTCTCCGCGTACTTGTACAGAGCATCAGCGAAGTTTCTGACTTCTTCCGTGGGCAGCACCCCCCGGACAGCGTTGTGCACCTCCTTCAGCATGTTCAGGAGCTGTTGCGGGATCGACAGCTCTTGGTACTGAAACAAATACGAATGAATTATTTTGTAGGTCTAGTTTTCGTATACTTTAGACGTTTCGAAAATCTATAGATTGAATCTAAATTCTGCAATTCGAATATGATATAAATATCCTTCAAATTAATTTGAAGAACCTGGACGTGAACGAATGATATTTTAAAACTAAAGCCGATTTAAAAATATATTTAAGAAAATGTTTAATTTAAAGAAAAGAGAAGATTTTATCTACTACCTTATCTAATTATTCATTTGTTTTCGTTTAGTTATTTTTATCTTTGTAAAAAAAATTTTTTTTTTCGCTTTGTCCTGTTTTTATTGTATAATATGTGACACTATTTTGGGAAATAAATGTTTATCTATCTATCATTCCATGATTTACAACAGCTGGAGACGTAGCCAGATGAATGTTAAATCCACCAAAGGAATTGCTTGATTACGATTGAAAAAAGTATGTTTGTATGTCTGATAGAAATGTACTTAAATTCAAGGCTTACCTTCTCCTTGATGAAAGAAATGATTGGTAGTTCCTTGATCTGAGCGCCGAGGTCCGCGAAGAATGCCGTCGCCTTCGCGCGCCACTCCTTCAGCTGAGCCACCAGGATCCTCGTCAGGTCTGCAAGGTAAACACCACAATTAGATACAGGAGAAATAGTCTACAAGAAGAGAACAATTAGCTTAAAAAGAGACGAAGATATGTGAGAGTTGTTTCATTGATTACACTATTGATTCTTTTTTTTTACAGAAGTAGTAAACGAGCATGCAGTCCACCAGATGATAAGTTACCACTGCCCCCATGGACATCTGTTAACAACCCTGAATAAAACACAACGACCACTGTTCTACCTGATGTCGGCCACAAAAGCGTTGCCACCCCAGAAGTTTTAGTTGAACGCCTCGGATAAGTAGGCTATTTTGACTGGTTGAGGCCCTTAAAATATCTTTCGCGATAATAGGTAATCTATAATATTATCTATAAGTTTTCGTATTTATACGTTTTTTACACAGAAATTACAACTGCATTTTGGATTCGTAATCTTTTCAGTACAGATACCTCTCACGGTAATTCTGTCCGTTTGCTATTATTTTGTTACGCATCTATACCTTTGTAAACTTATCCGAGGAGGTACTCACCCTTGAAGATTTCAGTGAACGTATTGGCCAGTTCCTGCAGTTCTGGCTTGTGTTTCTCGAAGAAGTCGATAGCCAACGCCACGTAATAGGTGGCAGCGTCGATGAGGCCGTCCAAGTATTCTTTCAGCATTGTTGACACATTGGCGTACAGTTGCTTGAACTGGGGTTCCACCTAAAATATCAGATGTTATTTTATTAGATGAAGTAGGTAACAAATAGTCCACTTGATAGTAGTAAAAGTGATAAACAGTAATATAACCCTTAGTGGTTCGACTCTGATGGTACCACCGCCATACCTTGAAGGTGGTAGAACTCTATGTAGTTCGACTCCAGCGGCACCACCGCCACACCAATTTCTGCCTTATAACAGCAGTGTTTAGCCCTGCTGTATTCTGGTCTGAAGGGTGTGGTTAGGGAAATATACTTATCCGAGGCGTGTCAGCTCAGTCCTCAGAGGTAGCCACGCATGTGTTATCAACCTCAGGTAGGAACTTGATCTTATATTGGGTTGATTACAGTGCGTTAATTGTCCGTCAGTTACATGTTCATGGGTGGCAGTTGCCACTTAGCATCAGGTAGACTACATGCTTGTTTGCTACTTTGGTCATATAAAAAAAAGTGAGCAAGACTAAACAAAAGTCAAAAATAAAAGCTAGCTACCTAGCTGGTAAAATATTATCAACTCTATTACTTAAAACAAACGATAAATAAACTAACAAACATTTCTTATGTTAACAGTAAAACTATCTTCCTTCAGAAATTCCGATAACTTGTAGTGCGCGTGTCTTTACCAAGCGAGTTTTAATGAGTAAGAATTCTTAGTTCACAAAAGAGGTTAGGTACAAATGTACGTTCACAAACGCTAAGAAAATGATAGTTCAGTTCTAAGAATTTAGTTCTCATAAAATACAATATTATCAGTTACATGAAAATAATAAGGTAAAAGTAAAAATCAATGCGTCCTCGTTGGTTGAGTGGTAGAAGACTTGTTTAATGCATTCAATGTTCAGTTGCTAGGTATTTTAAAATTGTTAAATACGAACTCTGATAATTTACTTTTGAATGTATTAAGTAAGTGCGTATCTTTCATCGTTTTTGGAAGCCTGTTGTAGAACTGTTCTTCTTCAAATGTGATTATTTCTTTCCGTAGTTTCTTCTCGTCTTGGATCGGACTAAAAACTCGCACGATGCTGGTCCTGACCGCTTGGTCGTCTCTTTTAGCTTCGTAAAGGATACATTAGTATGGAGAGAGCCATTTATTATTTTTAATGAGTCATTAGTATTTCTCCTGTCGTGGGTGCCATGAACATTCACATATACGAATACACAATAATATTTGTAACCAGAAAATTTTAATAATGGTTACTTCTAAATTTGCGGACTTTCAAGCTAACTTTAACCTCATTAGAGAAATATCAAATAATCCTTTCATGATAGGTGCTTACGTCATAAAATGAACCAATTGTTTACGATTCCTGTTTATGGAAATTTAGGCCCTATTCTATATTTTATATTTATATCTATCTTTTCTAATAAAGTAATGAGTTCCTAATAAGGTAAAACATTACAGGTATAGGTAAATTATTTTAGTCCTCAGGGATAGCAACGCATCTGTGGCCAACCTCTTAAGCATATCTTAATTCGTCCTTAGTTGTAAAAAAAATGTTAGCTAGGTATAGCTTGTCAAATGAAACGCTTTCTACCCTCATAGCCCCACAGTAGGGTTTTCTTCTGTATCATGGGTGTCATTGACACACACATACACGAATATACAGACACCAAGACCAAGAACAGAAATCTAAATTCATCATTAAGATGTCTGTCCGGCCGGGAATCGAACCCGGGACCCATTACGCGTCAGACCGCTATGATATATATATGTAATACATTAATCAATTGATTAACCTTATACCATGATAGATAATTATCATTTGGAAGGTCTCTACTGTTTGATGCTAATATGATATGCATACGAGTTAGGCAATTTTGGCTCTGTTCATTCCGTAGTACGTTCTTTGGAGAATAATGGGTCCCCATTAACATGCAAACCGTTCACACAGGAACATGTTGTTATCACCCTCAGTGAAGGCACTGAATAATGTGGTAATAATGAAAATTTTGCCTAGAAAATTATGTGTGTTCAATTTTTCCATACTTCTTTAACTTAGCGTGTTATTGTTAAAAAGTAATATAGATTTTTAAGGATTTAAAATGCGTATATTGGTGTTGACTACCTGATGGTAAGTGGCCACTGTCGTGACGTCATACTGTTTGACAGTTATACTACATCATAATATATTAACTTTGATTTGATTTATGTGGCTTACATCTGTCTTTCTGCGATGTAACTGATCGTCCCGTGTATAATATTGCAGTTCCAATAATATTTCATATACAAGGATCCAATAAAATTAAAAACCTTCTTTTTTGAAGTTGGTAACAAGACTAAAAACATAACTTCTTATGAAATGTTAATTCAAAGTATAAATCTTCCCTGAAACAACATCCCACAGCTCGTGAGCACGTAAGTCTAAATCAGGGATGTTATGGAGCTCCGGAACCGTAACCGAAACTATCGGATATCCAAAGTAAAAACTAAGCAAAATCTTAAACGAATCCGATATTAAAGCTTCCAATAATTTTTGGACTTTTTGAATTTGGAATTTTTGAATATTTACAGATTTTCATTCAACTAAATCAACATAATAACCGTGTACGTACGTACCTACACGGTTACTATGTTGATTCGTATCGACACTGTATCTATGTTGGTACGTACCTGCCTTAATTGCAAGTAACTTAATTGCAAATAAAGTAAATTCACTTTAGTTGCTTAATTTGACTTTTACTTTTCCTTGAAAGTCATATATTCGTAACCGAAACTATTGGATAGTCCGAAATAATTTCATATCCTTCACCGAATCCGAAGCCGGTACCCATATTTTTTTTCACATATCCGTAAATGGATACGGATTTCGGATCTAGATATGGATCTAGATCCGAAATTTCATATCCATGACATCCCTAGTCGAAATAACTTTGTTACTTCCATTGTATGCGGAGCGTTTATGGTTGTGTCGGCTGAATATAAACATATTTTATAAGACTTCTTTATCGTTTTATTTGCCACTGAAAAAACATTGTATGAACCAGACAAGTTACGGGGTAATGTCGTTTACTTTTCTGGATACAATCGGACTCATATTTAGTAAAGTATTACATAAAAATAGATTTTTCGCGGCTCCGCCAGCTTGAGTAAAGTTTATCGCGGTAGTCTATTTGTTAATCCAGGTCATAAATTACTTGTGTATCACCAAATTCAATAAATATTTCAATCCATCCAATAAATAGTCATTCGTGGAAAAACTCACGAATGACTAACAAACATCCATCTATCCTCTCAAACTTTCACCTTTATTTTATAAGTAAGAACTGTACGAAATAAGAATAGTATTTGCCAGTAGCTCCGCTCGCGTGGGCATCGTTTACCAATGTAACAAAAAGACCCAGACCCAAAAGGAAAAAAAAATCGTCATTCAGATATCTGTCTGTCCTGGGATCGAACCTGGAACCGCTTTGACACGCGAAATGAACAAAAAAGAAGATAACACTGTTGACAACTTATATATTTTTAACGAATACTTACTATTAAAAAAAATCTAAAGAATATTTGCCAAAGTAGTGGCAGATTAAGTTTTAATAAAATTGGCAGGAATTCCAACCAGTTGCCCATCTCCAATTAACGCTTGCTTACCAGACGGAATTTATATCCAATAGTTCCAATTCCAGTTTAAACCATTTGGTATTAATTGCTGTCACTGTACCATTTAAATGTATTGTCTTAAATTTATAAGGGAATGTGGAGATATTTGATATTAATTTTATGTAACTAAAAAGAAACTTATAATAAATAGGCTGAATAGGACTGAATAGTTTAAGAACATTTTTTTACATATAATGACACTAGCTTTAGCCCGCGGCTATGCACGCTTTAAATTACATATAAACCTTCCTCTTGAATTACTCTAACTATTAAAAAAAACGCATCAAAAATCTATTACGTAGTTTTAAACATCTAAGCATACATACAGACAGCGGAAAGCGACTTTGCTTTATGGTATGAAGTGATTATGATCTCATACGGAAGTCAACCGGTGTCTACGCCCTTCCACTGAAACGCAATAACTCCGTCACGCCTTCAATGTATCTCATACGTGAATCAGTTGTTATCAACGTATTTCCACGAAAACTCAAGAACTGCTTCACACTAGCAAAAGGTGTGATGTAGGCAGTGGCGGATTTGCCTAAAGGCCGAGTAGGCCCGGGCCTAGGGCGGCAGATTTTAGGGGCAGCCAATCGTGACAAAAAAATCAACGTCAAAAAATCAGGCGATATAATACTAGATAAGATGCGTGTTGAAAAAGGGGTGGCTCGTGGCTTCGGGCCTAGGGCGGCCAAGACTGCAAATCCGCCACTGATTGTTGTGCTTTCTATACTGATGCTTTCTACACTAATAGCCCCACAGTAGGATTTTCTCCTGTATCGTTGGTACCATGAACACACAGAGACAACTATACAAACACCCAGACCCAAAACAGTACTATAAACTCATCATTCAGATAGCTGTCTGGCCGGAAATCGAACCCGGGACCCATTGCGCGTCAGACCGGTATGATAACTGCTCCTCCACGAAGGTCGTCAATGTGCTGTGCTGGATTTATGTATTAGTGGCAATCTCGGATCAAAAAATATTTTCACGGTTAGCTACATCGTCTAAGATGACCACCACATGGACATACAATAATTTCAATTATATTTTGTTGGTTACAGGGCAAGGACACGGCAAGAATGTGGGAGGAAGTACAGAAAGCGATTAGCGAGGTGTTTATTAAAAAGGAAAATCATATAATAGAGGCAGTGAGTACTTATTAACA
>DWPV01005951.1:0-11922 GCA_018251915.1 Urbanus proteus proteus
AGGCTTAGGCTTGGGCTAAAAAGGGGCGGCTCGTGGCCAGGGGCCTAGGGCGGCCGAGACTGCAAATCCGCCACTGGTTATCGCACAATGCAAACTCTGTACTTTCAATGTCCGTTATGGTGTTGCACTTGTACTTTGCTTTATTATTCACTGAGGTTTGAGTACGTGAATAATTAAGGTTACTTTGGGTAATATCGGGCTTGGCAAAAACGGTACCATTAAAATTTCCAGCTAAATTGTCCGTCTTTAAAATTTGCGTTACCATGCACCACAATATAAAATTATGTAGGTACGTGAGACTTGTATTTTGTCGATTAAAAACCAAAAAAAAAAAAAATTACATCAACATCGGTATTGTCACAAAAAGTCTTAATTATCGAGGAAACTTTTAGAACAGCAAGGACCATAGTCCTTGCAACGCATACAAAAGTATTTTCTGGGAAGATAAATTATATAAATTAGCCCATTTGGAATGACCCTCTTCTTTCAATAGCAAGCAAACTATAACGAATGTTTTCTCCCACATTATGGGTCTGATTGTAATATATTATAGAGATTTTACGCAAGATTTAGTAGATAGATCTTTTTTACGTCGATGTGTCCGAAGGGATCGTTAGGGCATCGTTAATCCGACTACAGTATCTATCACATTTACCGCGAAATCCTTCGTTCCCTAGCGAAAAATTACCTTGCCTGATGTACGATTATTGACATTCTCAAGGTGGTTGAACGAGTATGCTTCGACGTGGAAGGTACCACCGCCACACCTACTTTTAACGAGCAGCAGTTCTTATGTTTCGGTGGAATGTTGTGGTTGCCAGGTTTACTTTCATATGATAATACGCCCATATAAGTCTTCGGGAATAGTAGTAACGCATTTGCAATTAAACCCCTGAACTATTTGAATATGCTCGTTTGCTTCATGAAGCTAATAAAAAATATAAAACATAAGATTAAGTAAACTCAGAGCAGGACGCGTCTATAAGGAAACGATTAAAATAAATAAGTAGGTAATGGTAGTTTGCATGCTATGACTAATATATGATATAGGTATTTAAATACTCATGTCGGGATTCCTATTATGTAGGTACTGTTTCCTTTAAATACATATAGTTGAAAACATGTAGTAAAAGTAGATAGGCAATTAAATTTATTAATCTAATATAAATGCCTGCATTCTATTTAAAAAATCTCACAAATCTGCCTATTGTTATTGTAAAATCTTTTGAATACCTAACATTTAATTTGTTAGTGGGCCGCGATATAAAACTAAAATAAACTTTGCCGCTACGTTTTAGGGTTCAGTGGTTTATATTTCTGCACTATCCATATATCCATTTTATTCAGAGATTAGTGACACTATATAGAAGAAATTATTAAGACAAATGTGTTACTAATAATATTAATGTGTTGTGTACGTAGTAGTAGTGAAAAATGTAAAGATGAAAAAAATCTATTCGAGGCACTAATGATTGTTCTTTTTAAGTAAATAGCTGGTGAGATATTCTTTTAGAGGAAAAATAGCTTTTAAGAAATACAAAGTTGTTTTGGTTATTTCATTACGAATCTCTCTTCAGTCTCAGCCAAGTAAAGCAATTTCATAAAAATATAAACGTATGTCGGTCCCCTAAGTTATGTTGGTATAGTTGATCGATTTGTTATTTCAATATGTTAAACGAACCTTTTTATTTAATTTAAAATGGCCTGACTGAAATAAAACCAACCAGCTCTGGACGTTGTGTACGCAAGGAAGTACCTAGTTGACCGGGAAATATAATTTGTTTAGTTTTTACGCGCTATTGATTGACTGCAGTAAAGCTGGCCCAGTTAGCAACAGTCAACACGTGTAGCGATGCGACTGGTTGATAGGAAACGTCTTTATTGAGTTTCAGTAGAACTGATTGAAATACCATGCGCGTTATGTGCTACTCGGTATAATTAATCGTGTGTCAATTTTTTTTATAGAATTACTGCATCACTATAGTGCATGTGCATCATTATAATTATATCATAGTTACATGGATAGAAAACATAATTACGTAAGTTAAAAGAAACTGTCTATAGAGTCACACGCCAGAAAAATGGGTAAACGCAACATTCCTCACATTGCAACCTTATTACATATTCTGTTACGTATCAAAATACAACTTTAGTAAATTATCGGGGACTTCCGTCTAAAACAAAAAGTTTACCTTTTCCGTTGTTCGACGGGTCTCCTCGCTCAGCCGTTTATTCCCAGCTAACTTAAGTTACGATACGTCGCGTTAATTATTTATGAAACAAGAGTTACAGTGTACGGGACAATGATATTTTAAGACGGTAACGCAGGAAAAATGTATAAATAAATGTACATATACTTAACGCCACGGTTTCGTGTGAAGAAATAAATGGTTGAAAAGTCTCAGACTAAGTTAAAGGTATTGTGAAATAATGACATGATAGATAGGGTTATGTTTTGTAGTCATCCCATTATTGTCCTGTTGTTGGTCTCCTCTCAGAATAAGAAGGATAGGAGATAATCTATGACGCTGACAGAACTTTATTTTGAACTTTTAGGCGTGTAGAGTAGAGACTAGTAAGAAGATTGCTCACGATATATTTAAAACCATTTATTTTATACTCACATTTTATGTAAAAAAACTGAGGAAGTAACAAACCTGTTTCAAACCTCAGACTCCTGGTTGAGAAACTACATCTAATAGGCTATCAGTACTTTATCTATATCTGTTATTTTAATCGCTATAATTTTAGTTACGCTCGCAATTTTATTTTTTCCTCTACAACATACAAACATATAAAGCACTTGTTTATATGTATTCACTAACTCTCGTTGATTAAATGACGCGACCGACCTAATGACGTGACACGACGTCATACAAATACGGTGGATGTTTTCCCACCCTATGCTCGTATTAACGCCTCTTGTACCGTTAATTACACCGGTTCCTTTATTTACGCCGGAAACAGCAATGCAGGAAGAACCTTGGTATTATACGGCTACATGCATGAGGGTGGAATCCATCCAGACAAATAATTAGTATTTCAGACTAATTGTTCGTGGAACTATATATTGCAACGTGTTTTAATTGTGTACTTAAATAAAATTTCCATATAGGCCCATTATAAATATATTTTATTCTACTTTCCATAAATAAGTTACTCATAACTATATGGTAAAAGCGTTAGTTATATTATGAAGGTAACTATGTTCTTTTGTCCCTTTGTATTACGTCGTTTATTCAAGGTTTTTTATTGTCAAACGATCTATATAATTTTGTTTGATTGACATACATACATGATGACACCAGAGAATGACTTAGTACGGTAATCAACTTAGATAAGCACGATAAGATAACGACGCATAAAACACGGTTTTGTAACGTAGCATTATCATGATATATTGTATTTTAACCGACGTATTTCTATAATAAAGAAAAAGTAAATCACTTGATAGCAAGTTGCCTCTGTCAGACATGGATATTTGTAGACAGGATAACAGTCCTACCTGAGGTAGGGTAGTTATGTCGCTAACCCTGAGGCCTAATTTGGAATGCCTCGTATACGTGTACTTCACCCTTACCACGCTGATCAAACAAGAATATAAAAATGCTTAACATTGCTGTTATAAGGCTGAAATGTGCTGCTTCTTAAGTTGAACCACGAAGAATCCTACGTGAACCAATTAAAAAGAAAAGTATATTTTATATTTTTACTATACAAAGTAGGTAGTTGGTTTTATCGTCGATTCGAATAGAGGTTTAGAATAATAAGCTTTAATGAGCCGCCTTTTACGAACGTTTCACTTGCGTAACAGTAGCGCGACTCGGTCGCACATCGTGCATTCTGTTCATTTAACACTTTGAACGACACATCTGAAAATTTCTCAAGACCTGACAATAAAAAGAGCATACACATCACATGCACATACAAAACTAGACGTCTTTATGAAAATAAGCCTAAGTATATTGAGACTTTTATCTAATACGATGATGAAATGAATGATATCATTGTATCTACTAGTCATAACTTGTATCATATAGGCATTATATTTAGTTTATTTTTAAACATAAATGTATGTGTCAACATGTATGAAGATATAATAAGTCAAGTAGTGTTTAATATTGTCTATAGTGCTAGACAAGGAAGTATCCTTCGTTTCAATAGCCCGCAGAAAGCGAAGTCAATCTTCATCAATTGACTGATGATTAGCTGACTGTTGTTAGTATACTTCAATGACCACTTTACATTATTGGCATAAGGAGTGTCAACGGCCGTATGTGAACCCACGTCCTGTTTTATCTACAAGTCGTATTTACTCTTATGTAATTACTTGTAGCTATCCGTGGTTCACCTGCGGTACCACGGTGAGCGAAATATAACCTAAAATGTTACTTTTAGATAAAATTCAGTACTTAGTTTATCAATTACAAAGGAACAAATGGTACCGCTTTAATATTAGTATAGTTTAGATAGATAAATGGATAGAAGTACAAATACTTTATTATTATATTGTCGTTATTATGTCACTATAATATGTAAATGTGACAATACCTATTTTATCAGACATGGGAATCTCTACAATGGCATTTCCGAGCAGTCTCGGTCTCCTGACTCTATGGAACAAAAGCGTTAACCTTCTAATAAATTAGATATAGGTATTTAATATAACGATAACCAATATTGCGATTAATCGCATCAGAACAAAACAAAAAGTCGCCAAAGTGTAAGATGTCGATGTTCGTTCAGTTCGCGTGCTTTCGTGTATGAATGGTATTTAAGTGGCGGCGCAGTTATCGCTTTACCCAAATCGCTGTCTAAAGCAAAGTTAGAGTTATTTACATTAAATTGGATATTACGACTTTTCTCTTTATATTGAGTGAAAGAAAAATAATGTACCTACAAACATTATAAAAAATAGAAATCGTAAATAAAAAGCTTCTAAAAATAAATTAAGGTAATTAACAAATTTTCGGAGTTATCATATTGTTATAGGATTTGTTATATGTTGCGTTTGTTGATACCATTCCAATCTTATACACCCTGTACATGATTAGGTATTTTTCGTAATAAAAGAAGGACTAACGGCTATTGTTACCTCAAATAGCTTACTTCCACATAATGTTTTACCTATTAGATAAACTACCAATATTTGTCGAAGTTAAACAAGTATAAATAAAATCGTCTGCATCGCTTCAATTTACTTGTATATTTTTGGCAAAAGCATTCAACTTTGTAAATAGTGTGAACTGTTGAGTCTGGTCGAAATCTCTCCAAATTTTATTTATTTAACCTCTTTTACTTTATATCTGCCCTACTTGATGGTGCAGCCTACTAACATAGGTAAGTTTTTATAATTGAACTGATAAACTGTTTTATTTAAATATCGATTTAGAAAATCCATGTTAACATCAACAATTTAATGTATTTGAGTGATCAATCGGTATACAGATACCTGGCCGCGAAACACCCTCACAACGTTGGTATTCTGGCACCGTGCCAACGTTCGCGCCTATACACAGCAGCAAACCGTTAAAGTATTTAAGTCGCAACTTTATTGCATGGATTTCAATCAATCAGATGCCCCCGAATCGTTAAGAGTTACAAACAAAGAACATTTCATATCTACATTTCTGGTAAGCGGTGGGAAATAAAAAAGCTCCGTAAAAGAATACGTTCCCATTTTATCAGAACAAAAATTGAAGCAACGTTTAATTAAGATGCTAAGGGTAAGAAATTCTATTTTAATAAAGAAAGATATGTTTTCTTATTCAATGATAGCAGTTCTGTTCAAGTTTTTGTTACAAAAAGTCTCATAACCAAGTTTAATTTATACAAGGTCCCGGTACGCAGATGGTTGCCGATAAAAAGGTTTAATTCCCGAGATTCCTTTAAGTATATTAAAGGAATACTACGTTATGTAAACGTATTGCATTGTGTGTAACTGGGACAAAAGAAAAATATTGTCATCATATTTATCAGGTTAAAATATTGAATCTATTATTAAAAGAAGTTGTGATTCTAACAAATGATACTGGAACTTTTACTCAAACCAATACCGTCCGTAAAAGAGTATTACGTCAAAAAGGATCAATGGATTCAAAGTAAAGCATACTAATAAGTGGAATGCATCAAGCACAGACATCAATTTCGAAGTAAGCAGCGTATCCGTTACGTGACTCACGGCAATGGCACGTCCAATCGCCCTGATGCCGGAGACCACTAACATACTAATAGTGGGAGCCTCGAAAGGCTATTTAATTTTTCCGTTTCTGTGAAATGTTGCGTATTAACATAGATTTAAATGCATACCTATTATTCATTTTACGTTCATCGATGTAAGCTAAATAAGTCTGGGGCCCTTATTCATAGGATGGCTAAGTTCGTAGCGTATGTCAAACATTTTAGTTTAAGGTGTGTCGATAGAGTCAGTAGCAGTTAAACATTCAATGAGTTTCAATTTATTTATTTATTCATAAAAAGTGTATCTATTCAAAATTTAAGTCTTTGTCTATCATAAAAATGATATCTACCCTTAATTCTTTTCCGTTTAGTAGGTAATAGTCGTGACGTCGCGGCTCTACAGTTGGGCAGCTGTTTTCGTAACTTGAGCCTCACCACACCCACCGCGTATTCTTGCTACACGCTGGCCAGTGAAACCTTTCGTCTTTTAGCCTTTATTTTCATTTTATATTGAAGCCTTGCAAGTTCTGTCGCGGAGGGTCTACACCTCAAAAAGCTCTGAAATGCTAAGTATTATGCACTATACTCTTTTGTTTGCAGTTATGAAGCGTGTACATTAAGTGTAAAACGTAAAATCTGGGCCAATCTTAAAGCTCTGACATAACAAGTCACATGTTTTAAAAAACGAGAACACTGAATGCATGTAAGTCACATAATTATGTCGCGCCGAATCATTTCGATTTTTCATATTTTTATGTCACTCGCGCTATCAAGACGTACTTAACACAACTAAGCCGTCTAAATCTTATATTTTAAAATATGTGAGACCATTTATGCTACCGCCCGTTCCAAAATTGTGTGGAGGCAATACAATACACGCCTTTAAAATAGGTGCTAGAACTTTTTGCGGTTCTAGTCCAGAAGACCACTGTTCGTCTCTTTCTGCCTGATAATAGCAGTGTTAAGGACTGCTTTGTTCTGGTTTTAAAGATGTGGTAAAGGAGACGTTATACGAAGCACACCAACGTAGTCCTCAGGGGTAGCAACGCACCTAGGTATGGTCAACCACAGGTAGAATTTGATTCTTGTTTAGGTTCGATTATAAGTGTCTTTAGCGGCAGTGGTCACTTATCTGCAGAAACGAGCTACGCTACATTATAAAGAAATAAACACTCAAAAACATAACCCTTCTTCTACCGCAGTCAAACACTACACAACAAATATATATATTCGTATCAGTGTGAAAACCTGCTTTAGTCATATTTAAGTGGAGTAAAAAGTAGGTAAATGTTGTTCGTTGCTATTACAATTACAGAAGCTTCATAGTGGTCGAGCAAAGTAAATAAATAGCATTGGTGAGGCCAACTGACCTACACTGAAGTCAACACATTGCAATAATAGCTGGCCAAATCGTTTTTGTATAAATTCTATACAGAACGAAATCAGCGAATTTACTCTTTGTATTCGAATGGTTTAAATATTTAATTACAATCGAGATTTCTGTTACATACTGTATTATTTTCGGAAATGAAATATCAGCATTATATAATATCGAAGTGTTTTACGATAAAGATTAAATCAACGATTATCTTAAGCATGAATATGTTATTTTAAACGTTTGAGTTTCTGCAAGGATTGCAATGCATGCTACTTATTTGGATAAGATTATTGAACGATAAAATATTTAATACTTTACATATTTATATAGGTATTTTATATGTTGGTACGTATTCAAAATAAACCTTGATGATTTGAATGAGTATTAATAATTTATCTACACAACATAACCGCAATACTTACTAGTCCTTGGCAATTCATAGCTAATGAACAAGCATTAGCATATTAAAATCAATATTAAATCCATAAACATACAGCTTAATAATTCATAGCATGCGTTTAAAATATATAGATAAATGAGCAGAAGACAGATCTTTTGTTTCTCAACCGATTTTTTTTGTCGAAAAACTTTAGTGCTAAATCCTAAAATTTTCAGTAACTAGTTAGTATGGCCGAATTTCGACACTAGCGGAACACCAATTTATTATACTATACACCTTAATCCCGCAACGTTGTTTGTCTAACATTAGTTATTTCATTTATCTCAGTATTACTCCGGAACTCTGCCAGGTTATGAGGCGAAACAAAGCCATTGTTGTGGCCTTTAATGTGCCTAACCCTCTATAAACTACAGTTCCCGTAGGTAGACCTTGCCATTTCTGTGATTAACCCGCGAAAAGAAGGCTCATGTTTTTCAATTTCTAAAAGACACAATTGAAGTTAAAATGAATAGTTAACAAAGATTTTTCTCATTAAGATTTATGCATATACAATACTTGTTTCTTTCTGGCTTTTTGAATAACCTTTTTGAGGGCTTATGTTTATTAACGTTGTTTAAAGTTTCAAAATATTTGTCTGCTTTTCTATACTAAGAACTAAGAGTATGGCTCTACATTGATCGTCATCGGGCAATTCAAAAGAATTTGAGTATAGCACGTTAAAGAAATCTTGATTTTATCCCCGGTATATTTTTTAGCGGTCGATTACCCTGAAAAAGATTTATTACGTCTGTAGCAATGTGTGGAATTGGTGCCGTTACAGTACAGCTTACCATAAACTGACCCGTTTGAGAAACTTGCAACCTGCTTGCACGGAAACTAATACAAAAAGTACTCGCAAAATGTTATTGTTCGATCGAACGGTTGTTAGTTTGCAATTTACAGTATGAGTAGGTGTTCGATATAGTTCCCTTTTACAAATTCGCATGTTGAGGTAATGACTAGTAATTCCAGGTAGTTTTATTACATTACGCGCTATTCTAATTTTTATGAAATAGTTATATGAGGGACTTTAATCCTTATGTCCAGAAACAGGTCCAAGGGTGTATTTTCCAATTGTAGAGATTTCCAATTTATATCGATGGTTTAAAGTTTAATACGCAGTAATTCGTGAAATACAATATCTGACAAAATTATCAGAGCCAATCAAGGTGGTATGGACCTATTAAATTATTCTAGACGTGATTGAGTTACTTCGGATCAATTAAAGATAAATTTAGATGGAAGGTTGGCAACAATTGATGGGAATATTTCGCTGGAACTTAAAGCTCCCAGGGAATAACGGGCTTGATGCTCTTTGTTTATAACATTTCAGTCAATCGGGAAAGTCGCTCGGCACGACCATGGGGTAAAAATAGAAATTAATCGATCCTTTTATTCGTGTCACTAGTTTGCAACCTCATCAGGAGCCGCTCGAAAGGAACATAGCTTGCATTGATAAAGTTAATAATTACCCTTTCACAAAAACTAATCGATACTTTGAATGACTATTTCCTGTGAGTTGAAAAATTTGTCTAACGAGTTTACATTGATTTATTGTACTTATGGGTACTAAGTGCCGTTAAAATAGTATCTTCATTTTTAATCATATTTAGGATAAACAATATAAAATCATTGAACTTTGAGACAAATTGCTTATATAAAGTATTACGTTTTTATATTGAAAACGAAGGGAAAAACGTTATAAGAAAATATGCAAAACAAACAATAACCGCTAAACCCGCCGTTTTATAGTTCTAATAAAAGACTTTATACCTACCCCTTTTCGAAGGAACAATATGCATGCCGCCTATTTGTAAAGCAATTGCTCGCGGCATCAATATTATGCATGTAGAGCCGGTTATTCCACATGCTGATATGTTTTGCAACGAACGCTTTTCAATTTATTTATAATAAGCTCCTTGCTATTAAAATTGTTCATATTTATTATAGTTTATCCCATCTCTATATTTTTCACAGCGAAAGTTCCCACGTAGAAATGTGCTAGATATTTTAAGCTAACTGAATTCACGACATGGTTCGCGTAGTTTTAGGTTTAGTTTTAGACATAAATAACAAAAAGCGACCAGTTGCATTCTGGATCAGCTAGGACACTATAGTTGGGATTAATATACTTTTTATCGGCAGCTAAAACGACTATATTTCATAAGAATTTTCTAAATAAATAGCAAATATTCTAAATAAATATTATTAATAAAAATATTTTGTAAAGGGATAAGATAACATTTTATTAGTGTTCATTTGCCAATTGACTAAACGTCCAAAAAGATACGAAAAAGTACGAAAGGTATATGATACGCATCACGGAATTACTATAACTAAGTCACATTAAATTAGAATGGAAATTATAGTGAGATATTTTATATAGGTACCGCCTATAAAATAATATTATATGCGATTTTAGAGCAACCTTAAAAGTATTATAACCGTATTCATCAAGAAACAGGCAATTTAAAACAGTTGGTCGATCCACGCCGTAGTTGTGTAGAGTCCAGATTCCAAGAAACGCGCTCGAGCGTACGTCTGACGAAGGATAAAAGTTCGTGCTTAACTGGTAGATAACTATGCAGTCGGTCCGCGTTCCTTACTTAGGACTGGAATGAGGCACTAACCGCTCTAGCTAGATACAAGGAGGATCAGTGTTTGAATTGCACCGTGTAGTGAATAGATTTTTTACTTTTGTTACCGTTAGTTCAACGTTTATTGAAAAAGTTGAACGGGTCGGTATCGTGATACAATTTCAAATGTATTCATCCTTTTATAATAAAGTCGGCACTGTCGGAAGTGAGCAAACCGTACTTGTTATTCGTAATACAGTCGATTATTTACTCGTACGCACACAGAATTTGTGCGGAACTGCCGTAAAACCTTTAAAACGTTTGCACGTGCGACCCGTTACGTATCGACACACATTCACGTGTTTTGGAAATTACAAATTCAGGAATACCACTTGAAAATTAAGTGCTCTTGCAGAAAATGCTCGGTTCTCTGAAATGTAAATAATTTTCTATCGTACCTGAACTTTCCTTAGAAAACTTAAAACACTTACCAACGGTGATTAATGAATACAAATGTTTATCTCCTTTGCACGAAGCAATAAATTATCCTACGACCTAAATGGTCACTTTTATATTACAACTCAAATACGGTAAACTTTGTATTGTTGTGGAAGTGGGTTACAGTCGATTTATTCTTGAAGCCGGGTACGTTTTTTCAATTTTACTTCACGTTTGGTTGGGTGTCACTTGAATAATAAAACGGGTCACCAGGATTTGTCCGTCTTTTCACAGATTATTCCTGAAATGTCATGTCTGTTTTCGGCACGTGCCAATAAAAGAGTTCACGGCACACGACTTCACATTATTATCAGCGTAACAGCTAAATAAAAATGTAGTTATTTTCTATTGTAGCTATTTAACAATTTCGTTTTGAAAATAAGTAAATATGATTGCTACACAATTATGTACGTAAGTAATCTTGAAGAAAACGTTGACTGGAATGGAATGATTCTTTGATTCTCATAAATGGTTTTAATGGTCTCATAAATGGTACAATGAAACACGTTGCTTAGCTTTCTATATTCCAAAAAACATAAGAAAAAAATCAGTTTCATTTTATTACTACGTATCATTTGACGATTTCAGAAGAATTATTTATGCATTTTACGCATATGACAGAGCTGGTGAAAGAATTTACTTACTGAAATATCATTGATTTATAGTAGTTAATTATTTAAACGCAGTGAGTAGTAGTGAGATTTAAGTTGCGAAATATCATGTAAGACAAACCAGAAAGCTTTAGTTAACGTTATCGAAAAGTTTTTTAAATTAAATCATCATCATCAACCCATTATTGTCCCACTGCTGGGCTCGGGTCTCCTCCCATAGTGAGAGGGATTTAGGCCTTA
>DWPV01005952.1:0-11921 GCA_018251915.1 Urbanus proteus proteus
GTGGAACATCCATAAAAAAAAAAAAAAATACAGCCGAATTGAGAACCTCCTCCTTTTTTGAAGTCGGTTAAAAATAAGCTTTTAAAAAAGTAATTAAATAATAATAATAAAATATAATATACAGTTTATACTTGCACGAATCTATCTCACACACCCAAGACCTTAGTGTGCACCATATGCTTCCTTAACCTTACCTTACGCAATGTGACCGGAACTTGTTTGGTACATTGTCCCGACCGGAAATCGTCCGGAACCGAGCAGCCGGCAGGTATGCGACATGCTTTATTTTTAATCATATCGCCCCGAAGTGGGATTTCGTGTGAGTACACGTAAGAAGATGGTTAGATACGTCATGGTTTAAGTTTAGAAATGGAGCTTTTTTTGTTTTTAAAATGGTGAATGATTAAAGGCTGTTAGTGACTATCTTTTCTCTGGTTTTACTAACTCATTATCATTACGTTTAGAAATCGAACTTTTTTTGTTTTTAAAATAGTGAATGACTAAAGGTTGTGAGTAGCTATCTACCTCTGGTTTTACTAACTCATTGTAACACATATTTAATATTATTATAAAATAACTTGCAGCCCACGATGGTATGTGGCCACTGCGTCCATGGCCACCTGTAATTAGCGTCATATGATATCTAGTTATTCGTTTTTGAGATCTTTAATATAAAGATGCGTTTATTGTACAAGTATGAATATAATCTCGCCTAAACTCTGCATACCTAATAATGACTCTACCGGTCTATTGAATGTTTCTTGACTTGTCTTATTTGTGTCTCATGTTTTAAATGACTTCTTAATTTTTTCTTATTGTATTAAATTTATTAGAAGGTCATTAATGACTTTAAGATCTTATTCGTTTATTCATTAATATTATACACAAAAAATTATAACTTTATTGAAATGTAACTGAATATATTAACGACAATGTTATAACCACAGACGGATAGCAAACAATAGTTGGTTTGAAGTGCAAAAAAAGTAAAATGTATTGACCCAATAACCCGTTGGATCGAGAAGACCGCTCAATACGATTAGCATAGTCCACAGCTAGGCAAGCTTTGGCATGTGACAGTTGCTATACACTTACTGTATATTGATCCCATTGTTGCGTTGACAAGGACGCTCCATATTTTTAGAAGGTAGAATTCTTTGCGGTTAGGGTCCTGAGACACCATGTCATACGTCAACAACCGTGTCTGCTTTATAACAGTATATTATATACTAGCTGATCCCCGCGGTTTTACCCGCGTTCAAAAAGTATAAAGGAATACTTATAAACATAGGTAACATCCCGCGAGGGGGGAAAAATATTATTTTGAAATCACAAACAGACACTTCAATTTTATTTATTTGTATAGATGGTATAGTATAGTATAGTATAGCATAACTGTATTATAACAGTACTATGCGTTTGAAAGGTGTGTTAAAGGAGACATATACGAGTGTAGTATTTATAGATGCCCATGGGCAGTAGTGTCGGCTTCCCATCGAATGAGTGCAAGGTCATTTGCTACTAACAAAATACAAAAAATATTTAAATTTATGATAAAAATCCATATATCATTAATACACCATGCATCAAACATGTCATCAGTGGGCACTTACACCGGAGCGGAACCGAACCGGAAATCGAACCCGCGACCGCGGGTCGCGTGGCAAACATCCGACCGCGGTCACTAACCCCGCTGAGACGCGGTGAAGTGTAGATATACCATGGTTCCTGGTAAACTGGGATATTATCCTTTCCTAATGAGCAATGGACAAGTATCCATCCTATGGCTTTTATAAAGTAACCAAGTAATTCTCTAAGCACATGGGTATCAAGCCATGTGCTAAACAAAAATATTAGATAAGTAGTCACTGTCGCCTTTATAGGACATCTGCAATCATCTGCTTATTGGCTTCTCTGCGTACTTATGCAAGCTACACGGTTATATCGTTAGCGTGAGTGAGAAAACGGCACAGCGCCATCTAGTGAGAAGTGAGGTCATGAGAAATTTATCAAGCACATGGCAAAAAAATATAATAATAATAACTATGTAATATATAAATACATGTTTTTTTTTAATATAAGAAAAAAAACGGTTTTTTTTTCAATAATGGAAATACGCAAATTAGATCCACTTAATGAGATGGAAAATTCGTGATTACATTATCAGTAGGTTCATGCATATAAAACTTAACACATCTCCTAAAAATAACAAGAAATAAAAGTACTTAAGACTCCTTAATCTTACGGGACATTCCGAAGGACGTTTTACATCATGGGGCCCCTAAACAAGAACCCAGCTTGTCGGGAAGGGGCCGCATGAAACTGGGGTTCGGTGGCTTTTTTCTCCCGTTGGAACATCCGCCCGCAGCCTGCCTTTATCCCATAGTTTTCGCGCGCACCCCATTGTCAGAGTGATTGTGTTTGATTATATTGATTACTGGCTAATATTGTTAAATATGCTATATGATTGCGCGTTCTTTTGTAGTTTTTCTTTGTGTCGTGTAAATAGTAAAAAGTAAGTTAGAGTTGGTCTACTTAAGATTAAGGAGTCAAGTAAATCAGTCATCTTAAACAAATTCCTTTAAATATAAACGGCGAACACTGAAGACATACATACGTGTTACTGATATTTTTATAATTTGTAATTGAAGTGTCTTATCGTTTTTTAAAGTTATGAAAGTGAAAACTATAAATTGTCAGATATTTTTATGTGGAATTAGAGTTACAGTTATGAATAGATAAAATAATTATATCCCTTTATAGTTTAGTAGAATTAGTATTTTACGATTATAGTGCTTTTATTTATTTTTTAAACATGTACTGATTTTGATGCAACTCGTGCGTCTTAAGAAGCTCATGATTACTTGATTTAATAAGTATAAATCTTACCCTAAACAATGACGCGAGTCAACGATACAAGAAAATAACCATGTTATTTCACTTATTAAAAACCAATATAAGATGAGCTCTCATTTCAAATACATATCATATTAAAGGAGTTCCACTTAGAATAGCCGGTCATATGATGCCACACACGCGGGATCTAATATACCGTAAAGATTAAAAGATTAAAATAAAAAGACCCAAAGGTATTACTCGTATAATGAAATGCATGCGATGATCCGTAAAACATTATTTCAATTAAAATCTATCGTTGATAGGAACGATGTTACGACAGAAGCTACTCGTATTTTAAAAAAAACCGCAGAACCCTTTGTGGGTCTTCGGATGCACCACCGCCACTACTATTTCTGCTCTACAAATATTAAGAATCGTTGCGTTTAGGTTTGAAGTGGTAAGGGAGATGTAGATACTTATTCGGCGTTCAAACTTTGTCCTCGGGGGTAGCAACTAGCAACGAATCTTTAGCTGATTTCACTTAACTCTTATCTGAGGCAGATTTTGATGTCTGTAGGCGGCAGTGGCTATTTAGGTACTTTCAGATCAATTATACTCGTTCGCCTTTTTAATAAAATAAAGTTGCATAATGATTTTTATTTGTTATTAGATGTCACAATTATTCATCGAGTTTTTTTGTCTTTTTGCCTGTAACACTGGGCATATACACCGATATATACTTGTTACAAACCTAAATCCATAATATTTCTAACTGCACTGTTTAACCCACGTTAAAATAAATTCCGCTCTTCTTATCTTTCCGGCGACTTCCTTGCGTCTTCTATACCTAATTGTTTTTACAAAAAGCTATTAATCAATGGAATTTTGTTTAAAAAAAATGCTTTTTGAATTAATTCGTACTTTGTGTATAACTCTTACAATATTAGGGAGGTTATTATATTGAAACAATTCAATAATTAAAAAATAGTATGAATGAAAAAAATGCATTAATTAATAAATATACCTGCCGTTATATCTTAAAAACCAAAATAA
Source organism: Urbanus proteus proteus (assembly GCA_018251915.1). Taxonomy (NCBI): domain Eukaryota; kingdom Metazoa; phylum Arthropoda; class Insecta; order Lepidoptera; family Hesperiidae; genus Urbanus; species Urbanus proteus. The sequence goes on from DWPV01005952.1 coordinate 3,892, forward strand.
AATATATTGTCGTGTACAAGTGTAAAGTATATACATAATGAAAAGGTTGTAATCCCATTGTAGTAGTACCTCTTTGCCGAAAGCTGTAATATTGTTGCGTGGGCTCCTCGGCGCTACAAATGTTTAAAAGGTTATAAGCAGCTATTTCCTGTTTTCTAATTAAATATTACTAATTTCAAACAATTTGCCCTTTGACTTTTCAAGAACTTTAACATTTGTATGTCGGAGCAACCTTTATATTAAAATGGTCCGTTTCGTAAAGAAAATTTAATATATGTACTCGTAGGGGTTATTTCATAAGATTATGAAACAAAATTCTTAAACATATCTAAATATAAAATATTTCCGTTCTGCTTATCTGCAAATGGAAGTATAAAAACATATAACCGTTACATCGCCCGACATTATATGTAACGATATAGAATAGATCGATATATCATCGGTATTATTTGATACAGCCTTTGATAGTGCTGTGCCTAAAGGTTTGATTCCCACTCAGGCATGTTTGTGTGACAATATTTGTCCTTGGTCTAGGTTTGTGTCCGTATGCAAATTTCTTTGTGTCGATACTGTACTACACCGGTACCTATAATAGTTTGTGAGATTATTAACATAGTTTGTATATTATAATGACCATGTTAGGAAAAGCCGAGGTTTTTGGGTACACAAGAATATGAGCCTCGGTTGGACAATTGGTATATATTTTTTTAAATAAGAAGTCGGTTAAAAAAGTAACTGACATCTACATATTAGTCATTTGGGGCCCCTATTAGGTCAGGGGCCCTGGTGATGGGCCCCGCGTGCACTTGTTGTATATAGTAGTTCTTATTATAGAAGTAGCAAATGTAGTTTGTGGTGAGCTAGCTATTAAGTATAAGTAATGACAGTAAGTGAATTAAGTTGAGTAGGCTTAGGTATAGTAGAGTCGACAATCACATCGTCCAATAAAACAGAAGAACTGCTTTACTCTAGAAATAGGTATAAGGAAAGGTCTGGAGCACATTCCACCACGCTTTTACGATGCAGGTGATTGAAAGTAGGTACGTAGGTACTAGGTACTTCACTATGGTTCGCCAAAAATATTTGTTCGAATATCAGACACGCAATAGTGATAATATACAACCCAAAAAAAATGTATGTATGATACATATCTATCTATCGCATAGACTATATCTTCTTTATTATAATTGGACACGGTGGTGATTTATATATGTAGAAGATTTACCTCCGATATTGTCTACAGGCGGGATAGGAACGGTTGCTGTACTAACGTATGTAACTAAAAATAACAACGAATATATTATTTACGGCGCTCATTTCATTACTTTCGTCACGTTATTCAAGCATTGACATAATAATTCAGGTCATAATTATACAACTACAAAAGTAACATTGTATGTCTGCAAGCAGATGTCGTGGAATTAGCGCGAAATGCGAAATAATGAAGCGGCGTTATCCGACTATCTGCAACAAAAAACATAATCATGGACAAAAGTGGTTTGAATATCAACGCGATACGAAATGCAAAGCGAATAACAGCCTTACAACCACCCTCTATTACTGTTTGTCACTTTTTATAGTTTGATATACATTGCTGGTTTTGAACACAATTGATGTGAATTATTGTGACGGTTTTCAATGTATTGTAATGTAGGCTACGTGACTTGAGTAGCATTCGCATGCGCGGCGGTCGTCTCGAGGGCGTACGGTAGTTTTTTAACCAAAGGGCCTATGTGCAGTCGGTACATCGTACCAAAACCTACCTTAATGCTCTAAGCTACGTCATTGAATACAGTGTTAAGAGCAACACTTACGTCTTTTAAAGAATATCCAAACATGTGTCGGCAGTTGGTCAGTGAATCTCTAAACGTCGTATGTCCCTTCAATTTTGTAACAAAAAACGAACCGTTACAACTAGATACAAATTTGAAATTAGAACATCGTGTGACGTAACATAGGCCGTAAGTGAAGTATATATAAGGCCGTCGCCCGGCAATCGTCAGCATTCGGGCGCCGCCGCCCGCCGCGCACGTGTGCGCTTCAATCGAATGAGGTCCAATTTTCGTCGTGCGCTCTCGTTTCGACGAGATCGAAAACTTTTTACCCCTAAGCGAAAGCTTCGCGTGTTCACTTTAATTGTTGTAGTAGCTAATCGCTTGCATCCTTGGCCTTTAGTTGCCTTTATGCATCCTTTATGTTATTTGGAATATAAATAACAATTACTTAAAACTTAGTTGCTCTACCATTAAATTTCTCGACTATAGTCTTTTAAGCTTTAAAAACCTTTATTAGTATTTCAGATATTTCAATATAGACTGCAATATTTACGATTACTTTAAGAATTTATAGCTCTATATATATCATTATAATTATATACTAAGGTTGTTATCTTTAACGCTGCGTTTTTCGCTAGTGTCTTTTATTTATTTCTGGCCGTGATAGCGCAAGCTCTACCTTCCTGCTCTACATCTATACAGTTACACACAGGCTCATCTCTCTATGCGATATGGTTCAAAAACTTAACCATTATAACTACCTGTACCTTTTAGCTCTACATTTACTTCTACAAGTACAAATGTATGTATTTTCAGCTTTAAGCAATAAGTTTCAGTAGCTTGACGTAAGAAAAAATATTACTGATTGGAACTCTACTCGCTTAGTATTTTTTATAAAAACTCATAAGAGTCTATTCGCTTACTACGTCTACGATCCAATCGAATCAAACAGCGTCGTCAAACATGCGCGTGGTTGCTGAATGTTTTATAAGTTGGGCTCGGAGTTGTATGGTGTCCCGTAGTCCTAATTCACTGACTTTTTGTGTCTTCTTTACATTTTGTTTGAATATAAAGAAGCACACGAGTATGTATCCACTTTATAGTAACTATCGTTGATACATGAAAAGAAACTAAAATGGAATTATGTAGAATTACCTAAGGAATGCCACAAATGCATTGCTACTGTTGAGGACTAAGTTGAAATGCCTCGTAGATCTTTACGTGTTTGACGACCCGCGTGGCAGAACGGTTACCATACCGGTCTAAAGCGCAATGGATCCCGGGTCCGATTCCCGGCCAGACAGACATCGAAATAATGAATTTAGACTTCTGTTCTGGGTCTGGGTGTTTGTGTATTCGTATATGTGTGTGTCCATGGCACCTAAGATACAAGATAAAATCCTACTGTGGGGCTATGAGTGTAGAAAGCGTTTTTTATACTAAACCCATTAGACCAAAATAGTGATATCAATGTGAAAGTCGTAGCGCTGTAATTAAACCTAGATGAGTTCAACCACATATAAATCTTTAAACATAAATTATAACATCGCCTACAGCTATAGGTATTTTTTCTATAAAAATATTTGTATGCGTTTTCACATTATGTGTTGATTCCGAAGATATTTTTTGTTTGTGTTTTATACATTTAATATGGAGTTATAAACGAGTTAACACGTTCATGATATGATATGATGACATCTCAATGAAATTTGGCACAAAATGCAGAAAAATCCTCATTAAAAATATTTTAAGCCAGTCGATAATAGTGTTTACACATACGCGTTTGGACATAGACATTTTATTGCTTTATTTTCTGTTATTAATTTATACAGTTAGAACTTCATAAAATATTTTTTACCATTATACTTAAATGGTTTATAAAATATGCTATGCTTATATAATAATCCGTGTAAAAAAACATTATTATTATGCATTTAAAAAATTCATATGTAAAACAATTTATATCTTTTTTTTATTCAGTAAGTTAGCATTAATAACAATCAATAAGGCATACTTAACTGTTTATAACTAAATAGTACATTACATATGTCTACAAAATTGAAGTTACAAGTGATATTTGACATAATTAGTTCAAAGTATGAAGCCAAAAAGCCAAAATAAAAACAGATTTTGTAAAGTTCATGCATGTGTGCTCCCGCGGCGTATTGAGCTTTGAAAGTTTTATAAGCTCTCGGCTTTTACTCCTTAACTCACTGTTTTATGAGTACTTCTATATTAACTTCTTATAGTAGTAAATTTAGAGTAGCTTATAGAAGTGTATTCGGTACTGTAAAATTATTTATAACATGATTATTATGTTCTGATTATTGCTATTTTTGGACTTCTATTTTATCAATAGAAATTTTCAAATAGCGTTTATTAAATTTGTTTATATTTTCTTATTTTTTTGATAAACATTAAAAAAAAAAACAAAAGAGAAAGGGTAGGTAATTGTTTTATCTTTGCCCTTTTTACCACGCTTTTATTAATTTCATTAAAAAAACTAAATTAACAATTATATTAACTTACAAATGAAATAAAATCTTGGATAAAACCAATTGAAATCTACTTTTTAATAAATTATGTAGATTTATATGATAACTGTACCTCCATTACATCATAATAAGAAAAGCCAGTGACTTAGCTTACTGTTTTAGGTGCGTTGAAAACAAAAAAATACTAAAGCGTATTTTTTATTTCAGGAAGTTCTCAAGATTTCTCGTTTTAGTTAATTAAGAGCTTTGTGCAGGAGCTTGCTCTTTTGTTTATCGTAAAACAAGGAAAAGTAAACTATAATGTAGAACTATTTTTAGTTTAGTTATGAATCCACGACTGGCTAACGAGGTAAAATCTATATCCACTTATATCTACATATCTACGTGGATTATCATTATTATTATTTGTTACTCCACAGCTGGGTCACAGTCTCAAATTGACAAAAAGTTAGGTTAGGTTAAGTTAGTTACTAAAATAATGTCGATGATTTAACATATCATCGTCCTTTTTTTCCTACAGAACTCCTAATTGTGTGGGTTTCCTCTCGCTGAAATAACACAGTTAAAAGTAGTAATACTTTTTATACGGAAATAACTATAATATATAGATACTGTCTATAAAGTTATGCTTTTTGAATAAACAACCACTACAACAACCACTACAACTATACCATATATTTAAATCATAAACCTTCTTTATAATAAATTAATAGATAAAATACTCAAGCGCCAAAAACGATAAAACTAAGCATGTTTCAAAGATACCTAACGTGGACCATGTCTAATTACTCGTATAAATCGGTAGGGCATCCCAGCCCTTCAAGAATACGGGGAGAACGTCCGAAGCCCCTCACAATACCCCATCGACCCCATGTCGCAGTCCTTTTTATGCCCTGCTAATGTTTACAAAGAATTGGTCTTCACGCCGAATCTACTGTTACTTTGATACCACTTTCGTAAATGTATACGGGTTTTTATTTAGGTCCTTACTCCTTAGCTATTCTTGAAGATATTGTGTTTAAAAATCGTAATATCGCACGTAGTATATTTCAATCGATATAGTGCTAAAGACATTCATGATTGTTGTTTGGAGTAGGTTTAAGTGTTTAACTCAATTGCCGACATTTCGAGTTCGGTCGCTTTCGTTGTCATGGTGCGATGTAATGATTTCTTGTTACGTTTAGTCCAGTAACGCCAACTGTGAGTCCTGTAAATATGTTTGTTGTACACTTAAATATAACATAATACATTGTTAATTAATGATTATTAACATGTCCGTATCTCTATAATACAGTCTGACAATGCCTTTGAGAATATAAGTTGATCATAAAACTAAATCTTTAGCAAAGAGCAATGTATGGAGTACGTATGAAAAATCCTCGACCCACCGTATTTTAGGCTTTAGAATGTTAATGTAATGATTACGCTTTATTTCCGAAGCTTAACACTCCCTGAAAAAGTGATACCTATGTTGTCCACGTTAAATAGTTTTAACACCAACGGAAATCTGTATTTTGACTGACTTTGTACCTACTAATTATGTGATCATTTCTTTTCTATGACACTTCCAATAACTACGAGCCATACTTTTGAGCTGTTTGCATTATTCTTTCAGGATTTATACGAAGCTAAACATGGGGCAATTGTAGGTGGTCTATTGTCTTCTCTCATAATTGGCTTTCGCCCGCGGCGTCGCGCGTGTTTACCGCTCAGCTTTGCAAGTTCATAACACATGCTAGACGATCTTGTGCTACTAAATATACGTTAAGGACTACATTTTCCAAAAGCGTATACCTACGATCTGATTTATAAAAAAAAATCAAAAAGAAGAAGTACTATTTTCTTATTAATATTTAACAATTAATTTTTAACAAAAATATTGTAGGTAAATAAAAAAAATAGTATGTAAAGTTTAAGTTACATACATTTTCTTTTTAAGAAAATATTCTAGAAAATCTGTAATTTCAAATTACGTGTTATAAAAGTACATATCATGGCAGTACCTATTACATATTTAAAATTTTATAACTATAATGAAAATAAATTATTAGTGTAATGACCTAAGGCCTACGCTTCTATTTAGTTAAGTGATATAATATTCTGTTTATGATAACCTAGATTTTACCGTGCGGTTGGAACCGCATTAAAATATCTAACATTATGCTCATCTGGGATAATGTAGTAGTCTAATTGTAGACTCATATGAGTCGGGTACACTGACTTCAGCTATACAAATAAAATACAATGAAAGTGCCTTTTTGTGATTTACAAAATAACAACTCAAATTCAAAATAACTTACTCAAACTATAGGGCACGGAGCCGAGACGTAGACACTTACAGTGGAGCTAGTCCATAAGTTAAAAGTCGCTAAGAAATAAGGTCCGAAATGAAGAGATTCGGATGAGAACCAAGGTCACCGATATAGTTCTGAAGGCTAGCAAGTTGAAGTGGAAATGGGCTGGTAATATCTGTCGAAGAGCCGACAACCGTTGGAGACGGCTCTTGGAGTGGAGACCACGTTTAGGCAAACGTAGTTTGGGACGCCCCCCTGCGAGGTGGTGCGACGATCTGCGCCGGGCAGCGGGAACTAAATGGATGCGAAGAGCCACGATCGGGCTCAGTGGCGTGCCTTGGGAGAGGCCTATGTTCAATAGCGCACTAATGCGAGCTGAAGAGATAGAGACTCAATGCATATAAAAGTAAACACAATACTTATAACAAAAATGCAATTATTTATTTTTGTCTGCCTGTCTATTTGTCTGTCGGTCTGTTCGGCTCAGGTAATCTTCTAAACGGCTGGACTGATATTGACGGGAATTTCACTGAAAGATAGTTTAAGGAACACCTTAAGTAACGACTTGGCTACTTTAATTAAAAATAATAATAAAGTAGGTATTAAATTTAATACAATTGGATTTGTCATTTATGCGCACAAATTATTACGCATAAGTCTGCAACTTTTATAGACATTTTAGCTGGAAACACCGGAAGTGCAAGCAAACATTAGGCAGGTAATCGTATTAAGGCGGTCAAACTAGTTCGTTAAAAAGCCGGACTTGGCCGGACACCGGATATAACGATGTGCATTCAAAGGACCTGTCTTCTCTTTCATGTTATAATTACATACTTGAAAATGCTATTTTGTACGTGAGACAGTCATAGTCCATGGTCAACTGTTATCAGATTTATAGGGGAATACTCAAAATCACAGATGTTGCTAAGGAACCAATTTGTAAGGGTTACATTTCAGGTAAATTGTACTTATTTTAACCTGAATGGAGAGAAGTAGAGTGGACTTTATAAATATAAAAAAATAAAAGCATTTATTGAACTTGCCTTATTAGTTCGTATGTATGAGTAATGTGTAATATAATCTTGTAATACATTTTTTATCCAGTCAACTCCTACTGATGGTGATCAGGAGTTAACTGGTTAAAATCTATTACAAGATTAGACCCTCGCATACATAAAAACTAACAACGTGGATGAACGTGAACTAATACGCAGATTTTGTATCCTTTACCTAAATTATTTAACAAGAATAAAAATCTTATTAATATTATAAAGCTGAAAGTTTGTGAGGATGGATGGTGGATGGATGGATGGATGGATGTTTGTTACTCTATAACTTAAGAACGGCTTAATGGATCTGGATGAAATTTGGAGCAGACATAGACTGTAGTTTGGAATAACATATAGGCTACTTTTTATCCCGGGAAAATGTGCGGTTCCCGTGGGATACATTTATTTTGTTTTATC
>DWPV01005953.1:0-11921 GCA_018251915.1 Urbanus proteus proteus
TACCGACATAGCTCTCAAAATTAGCAGGCTGAAGTGGCAATGGGCAGGCCACATCGCTCGAAGGACCGATAACCGTTAGGGAAGAAAGGTCCTCCAATGGTGACCACGGTTAGGCAAAAGGAGCACAGGCCGCCCCCCGATCAGGTGGACTAATGACCTGAAGAAGATAGCGGAAAACCACTGGATTCAGAAGGCACAGGATCGGCTGGAATGACGTCACTTAGGGGAGGCCTATGTCAAGCAGTGGACCTCAAAGGGCAGATGGATGGATGGGTAATAAGTAACGCTAAGGATAAGTATGTTTCCCTTTGCACTTCCATCAAACCATAGTAATTATAACAGCGCTAAACATAGCTGTTATTAGACAGAAATAAGCGTGAAAGACCACAAAGAGTTCTGACACGTTTATAAAATACTAGCTTTTTCCCGCGGTTTCGCACACATTAAATTACATATTAACCTTCCTCTTGAATCACTTTATTTATTTAACAAAGCGCATTAAAATCCGTTGTATAGTTTTAAAGATCTGATCATACATAGGGACAGACAACGGAAAGCGACTTTGTTTTAAATTATGTAGAGATAATTCAAAAAATTATTTTCTTTCTTAAAACCATTCCTATACCGCTGTAAGCTACAAATTTACTTTCACTCACGGGAATCCTCAAGCATAATCAGGCAAGAACCTAACTTAGCCTTCAAAAACCAAAATCGATAGTCCCAAGGTTCTTCAACCACCGCTCCGAAGTTATATCGTTTGATGGTTACCACAAAATCTGGGCCCAAATTGCTACATACATTAATTTGTAATTGCTGTCTGAAACTAGCTCAATCCTGCGGAGTTTGTCGTGCTTCGAGTAAATTACTCTAACTAATATATAGCTGAGATTTTGTCTGATTTTATGTCAGTCGATTTAGTTGTCTTATTTATCACTAGCTTTTGCCCGCGGCTTCGGACGTGTTAAATTACATATAAACCTTCCTCTTCAATCACTCTATCTATTAAAAAACCGCACCAAAATCCGTTGCGTAGTTTTAAAGATTTAAGCATAGGAATATATGGACAGAGAAAATGACTTTGTTTTATACTATGTAGTGATAAGCTGATCCCCGCGGTTTCACCCGCGTTATAGAAGTAAAAAGGCATATTTATTTAAACAAAAAAAAATAAAGGTTAGTTACGTGTTAGACCTTCAACTATTTTTCAGTGAAAGTCCTGTCAAAATCGGTCCAGCCGTTGAGAAGATTACCTCAGCCAAACAAACAGATAAAAAAACGTGTATACTTTCATAGGCACTAAGTAAAAAATTGTTATTTTGATATCACAAACAGACACTTCAATTTTATTTGTATAAATTTGTGTAGATACATAAAGTGTTGTTTACTGAGTACTTAAGATATAAAATAAGAACAAAATAAAATTATTTTCAACAAAAAAATAAAACCTAGTGACAAAAATATTATTTTAGTTGAATTGAGCATAAACTATGCCAACACGAACAGATAACCTCTCTTACTTTGGAGAATCCGTTAAAAAGCACCCAAAGGTACCGTTTTAAATTCAAAACAACTCATATGACGACATACAGACCTTTCCCCTACACAATCAAAATGTCTGCTAAATGCCAAGGTTACGTATGTGAAAATGAGCGCTTAAACAAAGACTAATACATGCCCCTGTCTTCAAGAAATGAGAACTTTGATGAAAATGCGCCCCACATTACGTCAGGTGTTTTTTCATTAAGACCTACCTGAAGTTGCTTTTAATCACGAAATAGTGAATCAAGCTGATGCAATCGCGATTAGACTATTTACTTCATAGTATATGTGTCATGTTTAATTTTAAGCAGTGACGCATTCTCGTTACTCGCCAGGAGATGGCGCCACGAGTATTCTGAATCACACTATCGAAGTATTTTCAATACCTTGCATATACAAGCTCCGAACTGAGACTGTCGGAGCGCCGCCGCTCCTCAAGCACGATCACTAAGCCTGGTGGGAGATCTCCCTTTGCCAAACATGTTTCTAATTTAAATTTCGACAGTATTGAGCACTATGTGAGCACTACTGTGTTCTAGTTAGAAGGGTGTGGTAAGGGAGACATACTTATCCGAGGCGTTCTAATTTACGCGGACACTAAATAGCTTTTGTCTTTATTATGCGAGTGAACCTATTTTTTCCTAAATACCAATTAAGCGCTGCTATGTTCTTTGAAGAGTGTGGTAAGGCAAATATACTTATCCGAAGCATTCCAACTTAGTCCTCAGGGGTAGTAACGCGTCTATGGGCGACCTCAAGTAAGACTATGATCTTATCTGGGGTTGATTACAGATGTTCATGGGTGCCAGTTGTCGCTTCCCATCGGGTTGTTGCTTGTTTTAAACTTCAATTATAATTTTAAAAAATCAAAACGAATTATAAATCAATCAATTTCAATCTAATTATACGACTTCTAAAATGAAATAAATCTTCCGTAGAGGAAAATACCCTAATACTTCAATTTGAGTCCCGATATCATTAATATGTTCGTCGAAAAAAATGACTGACCTAAATTAAAACTGAGACACGCGTACATTCATCAAAAAATCTTATTAATAAAAGCTTCTAATAAATCAAAATAAATTTGTTTTTATGAACTTGTTATAAGCGAATTATTAACTTGTTCTTAACGAGTATTTTTTTATAATTTGATAATTTTTATGCCCTATATTTTATTGTATAATAAGGTCGGCGATTTTCACACCTTTATTTGTAATTACTAATTATTAATAAAAATAAAAAAATGTGTCTATCTAATAAAAAAAATGTCTGTATCTATGTAGTTATGAATCTATACATTAGCCTTTTGATGTCCACTGCTGGGCAAAGACCTGTCATGAGTTCGGAGACCGCAGTGGGCGTTGATGTTACATAAGAAGACGCTACTGCTCATGTCCTGGACTTTTACTCTTACTTGCCTTCTACGGCTGGACCGATTTTGATGGCAGTCACTCACACAGATAGCTGATATTATAATGCGTTATCCATAAATGCGTGGTATTGCGTTTACGATACTGGTCTGACATGCAATGGGTATCGGAATCATTTCCCGACAGACATCTGGATGTTGAATTTAGATTTCTGATGGGTCTGGGTGTTTGTAAATTCGTCTTTTTGTGTTTATGGCACCCACAGTACAAAAGAAAAAACTACTGTGGTACTATGAATGTAGTATGCGGTTGGTTTTGTTTAAACCCGCCGCCAACGGTATTGTCAGCCTATACATGACATGGTATATTAGAGCTGTCTATTACTTATCAATAGAGCAGTGATAGCCTAATGGTTGAAACTTGGCCTCTCAATCGAGGGGTCCGGGGTACAAATCCCAGGCACGCACCTCTGATTTATGTGCGTATTACAAATTACGAATTAATTATCACTTGCTTTACGGTGAAGGAAAACATCGTGAGAAACCTGCACATCTGAGAGTTCTTAAAAAAAGTTCTCAAAGATGTGTGAAGTCTACCAATTCGCACTTGGCCAGCGCGGTGGACTATCTCACTATGAGGGGAGACCCGTGCCCAGCAGTGGGACAATAATGGGTTGATGATGATGATGATGAATCTAGACTTTTGTATATTTATGTTTATGATACTATTTCCTATTTAGCACAATATTAATTTACCAATTACTTTTCTTAGCGCCCTTTAACGTTCTATTTATATTGTGATTGTCCCGTATAATTTTCTGTGCTCAAACCTGTCCCTCAGTATGTAGGTATTCGAAATTTATGCGAATATCAATGGACCCATTTTATTTGTTACAGATTTTAAATGTTTCTGAATTAATTCCAGTTGACAGAATTTTAACCACCACAATAGGTATTATGATTGGATTCTTTTTTGTTGTAAGGTGGTAGTGGGTTCAAATTTTCTAAATTACTTAAGGCCGTGCCTGCTTTGATAGTCAAGTATGCTGGAGTTCTCCAATGGTCTCGATCTTTTGCCAGTCTCAGGCATTCTGTGACAGACATCTTAGTGAGGCCCTTAATCTGGTCCGCCAATCAGGTTAGTGATCTTCCTTGAGGTCTTTTATCGTGCTCTTTCTCGACATTCATTATCTTCTCTAGGCAGTCATTTTTGCGTCGTCGTAAGTTAAAGTTTTAAGTGACACTAAACACGAAATGCAAACAATATAACTTAATTGAGACTAAGAAAACTGCATTACAGCAAGTGTTCAGTCAGGAAGAACTAATAAAGAACATTCTATCAAACTTTGCTTTAATTGGATTTAAAGAAAACGTATTGAAGTGTCTTTGTGTTGGCGCTATTGTACTCCAGTTTAAACTAACACAAGTTAGTTTTAACTGTTCAGATTGTTAATTTGCTGTTAACTGAAATGAAGTTATAGCAACTGTCTTATGTCCTTTTAACAGCGAGTTATAATGTTGCATAAGATTGAAGTAACAGAGAGCATGCAATCGAAGTGATGGTAAGTGGCTTCTATCACCCATGGACATAAACAATTTCATATACACAGTAGTTCTATGCGAATCCGACTTCAGAGACGTTGCCACTCATGAGGACTGCAATCGTCCCTTCAAAGTCACCTCCCAAATTTATTAATTTATACGCTCTAAACATCTTTTTCAATTTTTTGGCGACTGATGTACACACCAGTAATTGGCATGCATACTTGCCTAATTTTATATTAAGAATTTGTTAATGTTTTATGTTATGCTGTTGATGTGTCAATAAAGAAATAAATAAATAAATTTTGTGCACATTACATGTTATTCAAAACGTAAACTTATTATAAATTTGTAAAATATGATAGCTTGAAAACCTCCTAAATAGTAAAGGTTTCGTCTACGTAACAGTCATATACAAACTTCTTTAATTTTAACAAAATCAATCTGAAAAATATAAGAAAAGAGAAAAACGTGTTGTGAAACTAAAGCAACAGTTCAATCCCAACTTATCTCACATTCCACTTAGTACTCCTTTACTTCAGTTTAAACAACTGAGGATGTTTGAAGTCCTCCGTTGTTCCACTAATCGAACGGTTGTTTGTTGAATTGAATGGACGTTTCCATTAGGACCAGATTTATTCTCGGGCGAAAATGGGTAGGTTAGGTTAGCTTAGTGATAATTATTTTTAAACTTACATCGTATCTTTATTATTAACAAGACCTTCACTTTTATTGAAATTATTTTGTTTTTATGTGAACCAACTTTAGGTATGCCGGCATTGTTTTTGTAGACCCGGGACTAGAACAGGGCTACGGTATCCCCTGCCTGTTGTAAGAGACGACTAAAAGGGGGCTTCCAAGGTTGCTAGCGGCTAGAGTAGAGGCTCGAACTGTCCATCCAGCAGCCCCGAGAATGACGATGTATGTGTGGTCGCATATCGTTGTGCACAGATGGTGCGGCGAGGCATAGCGCTCGCCCGGGACTGAACCTGATGGAGCATCGCGCTCGAAGGACTCCAGTGGACTCCAGGACTCCAGCCACCGGAGTGGCGTAAAATCCCACATAACCTGGTGTAGCTTCCAAAGCATCTGGTACCTTTCCAAAGGTTTCCCCGTCGTAAACAAAAAAGATATGTTGGCATATAATGTAAAGGTATGTAATTATTTATAGTTAGGTAAGAATAAACCAAGACAGCGTTTTTTTAAATCTAAGTTGCAAACGACCTACTGTCACCTATCTATATTCATCTGCTGGTCCGGAGATTAAATCCAGAACCAAAACCCGGAACTTGCTACGGCGGATGCTAACAAATTACTTTAATAAATACAATAATGCCATACCATTACGGAAATTCCTGTCATGGTATGGCGAGAGAAACCGCTTCTAACAGCTAGTTAATATAATAAAATTACTACGCATTACTTGTGATGCCCGGGACCACGAGTGAGGGTCGGAGAAAATCCTGACTGCAAATATTTGAGGAGCCATCAAAGAGCATCGCTTCACAATTAACTTGGCACACTTTACAATTATTATTTAAGACTAGTCGACGCTGGCGACTCCATCTACGTAAGTAAGATGCTGTTTTGTTGAATATTTGATTTTTTCGAGTGTGCGTGGATGGACAAATCCGAAACTTTGAGGACTAGAGCAACTGCTTAAAGAAATTCCAAGCCAGATTTAGATTTAAAAAACTGAATTATTACATTAAAAAAATATATCTTATGAACTACTGGTTCATAAGATATATTTTTTTTATAAAACAAATACATTAAAAAGTACATAACCTGCTGTATATCTTTTTTTCCAGAATGAAATTATGGAAACTGAAAAATGTTTAAGAAGATAGGTACCTACGTTTTCCTCTTAGTGAAGCTTCAACTTTGCTATTTTCCGATATTATGTCTATCGGTTTTTATAAATAACTGTACTTAACCTAACATAACTTAAGATTTTTATACCTCTCCACCTATGCTAGCACGAATTGATAAACTTGTGATGCTCCTCTTCAGGTTATTTCAAATAAATTTTAATTTGAAGGTAAGAAGATAGACAGACAGAAGACAGACAGAAAAGACCGTAAAGGTTTTAAAACTGGCAACAATATATCCGTGTGAGGAGTAAAATGTGTGTGGATTACATCGTTCGTTATTTATTTGGAAAAACAACCCTCTACTTTAAAAAGGTGCGGACTTTCAAACTACACTGAGTATATCTGCTATAGACTAACGAATGCTTAGAAAGGCGTCGTATTTGTATTAAGTGAGTAATAGTAATCTATAGTCTTTATAATGAACGTACGTTTGTATTACCGACCTGCTAACCAGTAAAAATTTCGCCGATAATTTGTATTCAAGTCCAATGCTTATACATACATTCGTGTAGTTTATTTATGTCTTATAGCTGAATACGGGTATCTTCACATAACTGGAAGAAGCCTAGAGCGTACTTTGCCACGATGCTTCGTAGCCCACAAATGAGACATAAAACATTGCATCCAGGAATGCAAAGCCATTTCTACATATTTTATATTTGTTCTATGATACACGGTGGATTACTAAGGTCCGCTGAGGTAAGGACCTCAAGGGGTATACAGGGGCATAGCTCGATAAAATCAATCTAAACTTCTTTTCACGCGTGAATTGGAAATCAAGTTTACTAATTGCGACGTGAATTCGTAATGGACAAAAGTTACCCCCTTTCATCCCTTTTTCAACAAGCAAAAGTTCTTGCAAGCAAGTTTAGGTACCGTTTGTAACGTTTCGTTACTTGCTACTAGATCTAATAAATTGGCCACTATTCCCAACTACTTCTAGCAATCCACCTCAGATAAATAAATAACATAGGTAGATTACTCACCGCCTTGTATTCGAGTGAAGCCAAAAAACTACGCTACTTTCATGTATATATGCGCACACACTTACACAAAACTAGCGTAGCTTCTTGTCAGTGCATTTAGTTTATTTACGCTCACATAATCACTTTTATAACCCGACCATTTTAAAATGGCTTCATTTTTTTGTTGGGAATCATAGGTCTACCTACTTTATTTATCTGAGCAGTCCACATTGAAGCATCGTGAAGGGAAAATGCTTCTGGGTACAGTTAATAAGAAAGTCACGTGCCAAGCAATGAAACATTAAAGTGTTTCATGCAAATTGCTATACTGACAAGATTTTAAATTATTTCACAATTTTAATTAAAATTGTGCAATAAATAATTTTATTTCCTTTTAAAATGCGTAATTGGTCATGTCAAAATTTACTGTCGTGCAATGTGTTACGTTAATTATGAACAAACATGGCGTGATTAGGGTGATTTGATTGGAGTTTTATAATATGTTCGACAAACAATGTTGTATTTGAACAAATGAATATTTTTTACAGGCGATTGCGGTTTTGTTTCTAAGTACTGATGGAGTATAAATAGTAGATAGGTCCGTGGCAGGTTTTCTACTTGTTTTAAGTTTCAAGTGTATTCAATTTAGCAGGTATTATTAGATAATAAACCTTTTCGGAAACCTATATGATGCGTTGACGAAATCCTATCAAAATTAGCTGAGATGAGATTTAAATGAGGGCTGGCAGAGAAAGAAAGTTAAAAGAGATTTATAAAGTGAAACGAACAATTCCACTACACGTTTTTATATTAATAGCTAACCGTCAATACCTTCATATTTCAAGTATGTTCCAGCAATCCCAAATCCCGAGGCAATCAGACCATAACGCATCGTAAACATGCTTGCCTCGATCGAAAAGTAGTATGAACGAACAATTTTACACGTACGCAACTATGTTATTTTCTTACTAATACAGACTGAAGTGTCTGTTTGTAAGTTAAAGTATCACTTTCGAGACAGTCACTAATGCTTAGTCAAATGTATTTTGTATAACGTTTTAAATTCTTTTACATATTTTTAAGTCACTAATGTAATTTAGTATGACTATATGTTTGAAATTGTTTCATATATTTTTTCTGTTTGTTTGTACCTATGGGTTAATCTTGATAACGGATCGTTTTTCGTTATCATTACATTTTACTCAAATAAGGCAACATCACTTTTCATCAAGTTTTTATGGAGATATACTTGTTATGTAAAGTTAATAAAATTGTACAAGTTTATTACTTGTTTATTAAATGTTTTATGTTTTATGTTTATTAAAATTATTTAAGACAACTGTCGTTCATAACATAGACAGAGTCACGAGAAACCTCTAGCAAGTTTTATTTACAATCCAATACGATTGGCGTCAAAGACTGTTACGCGTGTTTTACTTCGATGAATCCCGTGGAATTCAAGTATAGGGTGGAATCTGAGTAAAGGGTGTGCGACAATCGGATTTTTCCCTTATAATCAAGCACAAAGGGTATGTCAAGTCGACCCCTCATAAAAACGACAGATTGGAGCCCCAAATCTGTGTTCAGGACGTTTTTCTTATTGTGTTCCCAACTCTTTTGTATCTTTGTAAACGTTGTCTTAGCTTCTAAAGATGTCAACCAAGTAGGCCAATAAAACTATTGCCTTCAATAGTTTTCAACTTTTGTGTGATTTTTTTTTTAAATGCTACGGTCCGTTCTGAGAGATGTGTCTATAAACTTACGAATAAATATTTTTAACGATGAGATTCTAAATTATTTTATTAAATCATCACGACTGAAAACCAAACTGATTCGGTCGGTTACAGTTACGTGCTTTATTAAGTACCTAGTTGATTCACCGCCTACATCAGTAAATAAATATAGGTTAAACGAGGAAGTTATATGCAGCTTCTTTATCATATATCTATTAGTAAATTCTGTAACGTATACATTACCCTTATTTGACGGTTATTATGCGTTAGACATTATCGCATAAAATGTATGTTATTTACTTGATCATTCAGATATTACGTTTTCAGACGTCATAACGCTTCAATCACCGAAACAGCCAAGACTAAAATTAACTATATTTGATGTTCAAGGAGAGCAGTGACCACTTATCATCAGATTAATTGCATACTGATTTACTACAACCTGGACAACTGTCCAGAGGTTGGCCACCTTTGATGGTAGGGACAAGATTGGCGGCATGCTACTTTTGTATTTTGTAGTATAATACTTTGTAAATGGTGATATTGTTTCACTATTTATAGGAACATAGTTCATAATCTTATTTGACTCGGTCTTAAATCGTATCTTACTTAAACCTTACAAGCTAATCAAATGCAATTTGACATCAATATGCAAGCTACAATTAATTAACTTCCTTTCGAGCTAATACATTCAAATATTATGCGCATAATATTCTCTTCTCTATTTCCCCTTGACAGTTGCAAGTAATATTGAAGATATAACTGAAAATCAATGGTAAATTTAAAGGCAAGTCGTAGGTATGTATAGGGCCGCGTCAAGTGCAGGGTCATTTATTTTTGCTATACCTAACTAACATTATGAGGAGGTTCTGTTAAAACTTTTCCAGGGTACATTATGTTCTGACTGTTATAGGATCTATCAGAAACTTAAAAACTCAAAACCATTTGACACTTTTTCTATGTCGTGGGTGCCACGGACACACCCAAAACAGACATCTAAACTCATCATTCTGATGTCTGTCTGGCTAGGAATCGACCCTGGCACCCATTGTGCGTCAGGCCGGTATGGTGAACGTTCCGCCACGCAGATCGTCAAAATAGATAAGAAAACATTTGAACTCACAATTTAGTAAGTAGGTCAAAATTTCGAAATGAGGCTTTTTCGAAATATTGACCTAGTTACTAATAAAAAGCAATATCAAGAATTTTACAGACGATATTTTGCACCTAAGTAATCTTGATAAATTATTCCGTCATTGGTAATAGGTAAACCTATTTATCACTGAATAATATGTGAATTTTAAAGGATTACTGTTTCTATAGTTATAACACATCTAACAGTTTGGGGCTTAAACTTCTGTTATCGAAAGCTTTTACAAATTTCTAATCCGGGAGTATAACTCCGAAAACTACGTTTCTATACGTACGTATTTTTCAGTTATTCTGCGTATGTAGGTATGTATAAAGGTAGCAAACAAGATACTCTCTATTGAATAGTAGTTAAGTAGTCACTTCCACCCACGGACATCTGTAATCAAGCTCAGATAACATTATAATCTCATCTGAGATTGGCCACAGGCTCTTCGCTGATAACAACGATGTATGTCTGCCGTGAACACCAGTAGCACTGCTGAGAGTGCTTAACACTGCTGTATTTTTTATATGATGGAAGTAGCAAACGAGGATGCAGTTCAGCTAATGTAGGTATGTTGCCACTGCCATGGACATCTGTAATCAACCCCAGATAAGATCACAGTCCTACCTGAGGTCGGCCACAGATGCTATCCCTGAGAATCATGTTGGAACGCCTCGGTTAAGTATGTCTCCCTTACCACACCCTTCAAACCAGAACACACCAGCGCTGAACACTGCTGTCATATTGCAGAAATAGGGGAAGCGGTGGTGCCGCCGGAGTCGAACCACGAAGGGCTCTACCACCTTTAAGAAGAAATAGGTGAATTGTTTATTATTCGTTTTCTTATTAATTTATTTTAAAATACTCAACTAAAGATATGCCTATACTTTGAATTTTGCCTATAACTTTCTAGCGGTTACACCAAAACATATCCTTTTAGGCACTAAATAATACAGCGGTCAGAGCAATAAGAATTTACTGAAACTAGGAAAACGATATCCATGGGATTTGAATAATGGTATTAGGGCACTATTTCAATTGATAACAGAAACGGGTTAGGGACCGTTGGTAGGATATTGCTAGCGAAGTTAATCTTTTTCCTGCTTCGATCTATGAATAAAGTCACATTGATAATGCTAATATTTTAGTAAGAGGTCATTCACATGTTTCCATCATTTCAACGAGTGACAAGTGGATGGTTTATATGGAACTCTATGGTTATATGGTATATATAGAGTGTTATTTTTTATGTAGGACTGAAGTATCAAAGAATCATGCAGCCAAATTGAAGGTAAGTGGATATTGCCACTCATGGACATTTGTGATCAAATCCATATAAAATGGCGTTTTATCTGAAACCGGTAATATACGGGATGAATTTTTCGAGTGTGCGTAAAGGGAGAAATCCGAAACTATGAGGATAAGCGAAAAATGCTGAAAGAACTTAGGAGGACAATTTTGATGAAAACTTAAACTTCATACTTAGTTTTTCAAAAAAATTATTTCCTTAGCCTGGAATCTAACGTGTTCATTTTGAAAAAACTTTGTCTTCCCGGTCTTCCTGGTCTACCTGTTCTTCCTTGTCTTCCTTGTCTACCTGTTCTTCTTGGTTTTCTTGGTCTACCTGTTCTTCCTGGTCTTCCTGGTCTTCCTGGTCAACCTGGTCTTCCTAGTCTACCCGGTCAACCTGGTCTTCTTGGTCTTCCTGGTCTACCTGGTCTTCCTGGTCTTCCTGGTCTTCATGGTCTACCTGGTCTTCCTGGT
>DWPV01005954.1:0-11921 GCA_018251915.1 Urbanus proteus proteus
ACTAGCGTAGTTTCTTGTCAGTACCTTTAGTTTATTGACGCTCACATAATCACTTTTATAACCCGACCATTTTAAAAATGGCTTTATTTTTTGTTAGGAATGATAGATCTAAAAACTATATTTATCTGAGCTCCTGTTATAAAAAACCTAGTTTACGATCTTAGTGGATTCAGCGCAATTCAGTCCAATTCACAGCTCAAATAAAGTGTACTACAAACGGGTAGCAACATGCGGGTGTATGTTGTTCTAGTTTATTTAGTCTGTTCGATATCCTGGAAAAATAATCCAGGCATCGCAGGTGTTAGCTTACTAAAGTAAATACACATGTATCGCGCATATTTGTATCATCCATAGCTGATTCCCGCGGTTTCACTCGCGTTTAAAAATTAAAATGGAATACATTTTTAAACATAACTGTAATTCCGCTTTCCCGTGGTGGGGGCCGCTTGGCGCGCGTTTATGCATTTTTCAATAATTAAAATAGCCCATGTCACGCCTTAGACCTTCAGCTATCTTTCAATGAGAATCCCGTCAAAATTGGTCCAGCCGTTTAAAAAATTACCTCAGCCTATAATAGACAGACAGACAAAAAATCTTTAATTGCATTTTGTTTTGTTTGTTATAGGTATCATGTATAATTTCATATGAATTGACTAAAAATTGTTATTTTGAAATCATAAACAGACACTTGTTTTTTTTTTTATTTGTATAGATTCTATACTTTTTCTGTTATACTGTATATTTATACTATAGCTCATACGAAGACAACATGTGAAATAAAACACGCAAACAGAAATAAGAGTGATAAAAATATAGTCGAATTGAGATCTTCCTTTTTTGAAGTCCATTTAAAAAAAAAGTCCTGTCCTTCAAAACCATTTGTGATTCTGGTATTACAAATGTCCATAAACGGTCACTTTCCATCAGGTCGCCGCTTCCTTAAGAAAGATAAGAAATTTCTAGACTTCAAAATGTTGTGTAGTACCCATAAATATAATACACAGTAACCGTTTCCGAGCTATTACACACGACTGGTCTTGGTTAGTTCGCGTTATGGTGGACGTGAGGTGAAATAAAGTTTACATTTAAGATTGCATTTTAGAAAGATGTTAGGGTTCATATAAACACGACACGACGTCGCGTCGTACCACGATGCGGTGTCGTTTCACGATGCGACGTCGTGTCGTGGAAATCTACGACGTGCATCGTAAAAATTTACGACACGACATCGTAACGTGCCACAATGCACGGCACGACGCCGTCAATAATGCAAGGTGAATTTAATTTCGAGCCAGCTTACTAGTAGTTCGTTTACTCTATCAAACGTTCGGACAGATTTTAAGCCCTACATTATAACGTTAATAAAAAAAAGATTATGTGCCCTTTATCCATCCATCTGGTTTTGCGGCGTTTTAATGTTGATGCGGCGTTGATCTTAATTATGTAGGTATATGTTAACAAGTGAGGAGCACGTAGGATATGGGCAAAATTATTATGATTTGATATGCATTTTATAGCTAATTCTGGGTTGCAATTTGAATTAAACATTTTTCAAATTTGGTTTTACGCTTGAGTGTAGTAGCCTGCGAGTAGGTATGCTTATTTTGTAGGTATGCTTTTTACAATATTTCCGGTCAAGACTTTTAGTGTAGTATATAGATAACAATTTATTGAAGTTACTTCAGATACAATATTATATGAAGTACAACAACGACGTAGAATATTTACAAATTGTATAAAATAATAGTATGTATTTTAAACTTATAAATCTAAAAATTAGTAATATTTTCTTTATAATTACATTAATATCACTATTTATACGAGTAAAGAAAATGTGAATATTACAATTTGAAAGTGTAGAATTTTAGTCTATTATTAAGTGTGTAATTTTATCTATTATAAATTATAGTTTTAAAAAAATTGTGACCATTCTTAAACAATTATAAACATCGCATTTAAATTCTGAACACTTGATGTTAAATGCTTTCAGCTCCTGGCTCGCCCAGCCGTCTGGAGGCCTGGGCTACGGGGGCGCCTGCAACATGGCTCGCAGTCCATCCGGGTGCTCCCCACACGCCGGCATGCCCCACCAGTCCTCCCCGGTCAACCCGTTCGGCAGTCATCAGCTTCAGGGACAGGTAATAGAATGGTCCGCCACATAAGTTCCGGGTTCGAATCTGTCTAAACAACTTATTCTGTTCGTTTTTGTAAGATTGAAGTAGCAAATTAGCTATTTCATGTTAAAGTGACATTTGTAACATGTAGAATAGGAATCCATTTATGCATAAAACATAAAGAGTAAAGAGTAATTTTAATACAATTTCAAACTATTTAATATGTGTATATAATTCTTTATTTCATTTAACATGAGTAGGTAAAATTACAATAATGTATAGTTTACAGTGTTTACAAGCAATTATAGTAATTGTCTATCTTAAATATTATAGTATTTAATATCGTCTAAGTTAATAAAGAAATTTACGGTTACTAATAATTATCATAATAAAAGAAAACAAGTACGTGCATTCGCGGGATGCGACTAGTCTTTGTATTCTATAAATGTGTTGAGCTGATAATTTACATGATCGTTTCGTATTTCAACAATGATACTTCGAACCAGAGATGGAAGTAGTGCGAATTTTATGGTCGCGTTAGACTAATTTCATTACAGTAATCAAATTCCGATTAAAGTTTTAGTGGTGTTTCACTACCTAATCAAATTACATGGTAGTAAATTAGACCACGACTTGTACACGTACACTTATAGTTCAACGATAAAGAGAAAATTTATATTTGTAAAGTAGGCACTTAATACTAGAAGATGGCAATGCCCTATTAGATTTAATGCAATGCTCGAATGCAAACGTTTTTGTTATTCTGTTGAATTATTTTATGAGAATCTATACTTCTCGATTTTTTTATATTAAGTAGTTTAATAACTGAGGCACCTAGAGTTCTTTACATATTGGAAAGCATCTGCTTGCTGTCAAGTAGACGTTAGGCAGTCGTTGTAAAAATAATTATTCATTTAAGGATACAAAATGTCCTTACCGAAAGAAGTGGAATGAGAAAATGAAAGAAAGTCATAATACCGTGAAAATTCTGACATTCGTGAATAAAAATACCTTAAAAAATGGTCATGAGGATATCTTGCATGTATAATTTTATTCCTTTGAGATGCTTTGGATAGTAGCTACCTATATATTATCCTTTACTAATTTCAGCTTCAAGGGCCGCTGCAACCAATGCAGCCTATGGGAATGAATGGATACAATCCAATCGGACCACTCGGTAAGTAATTTTAATTCCGAATATTACATTTTTGCTTGTATCTGTGAACGTAGTTATTAAAGTAAGGTTTTTTTTTTATTTGAGTAATTTCATTCTTTGCGTGGTCAAGCCCGTTTTTATAATTCGTTTCCATCTTAAAATGAAAAGTTTTTTTCATAATTTTCTTTATTTTAAAAGATAATTCTTTTCCCATAAATTCAAAGTGGCATACGGTTCTTCAAAAAAGCTGCAAAAAGACCTCTACTTTAAGGTCGGCGATGCATAGACGACTCCTTAGGCGTAGCCCTTATGTAGCCTATGTTACGTCTTAAACCCTCAGCTATCCTCCAGTGGAAGTCGCGTCAAAATTAGTCCAGCTGTTTAGAAGATTAGCTCTGCCAACCAGACAGACAAACAGACAAAAATATTGTAGGTATTGTGTATACTTTCACATGCATTGAGTAAAGAGGTGTTATTTTGAAATCACAAATAGACACTTCAATTTTATTTATTTGTATAGATTTAGATAAAAGACGGACAGCAAGAGAAAAATGATTACTGATCCTTCATATATGTATGACATAGAAAAACGTTAATATTCACAGTCTTACTTATTTTTTCCAGATGGATCTTCGAGCCCTGGTCCAGGGTACGTTCCAGCTGGAGGCTACTCGCCGGGACGGCACCATGATCTCGTGTCGTCATCTGATGCGGCTGTGTCTCGATTCCAGTTTTGGACTGATGGTAAGGAAGATTTGGTCCATGTCTACTATATGAACGCTTTTCTGCTATACCTACTCGTATGAGCGCTTTGAAAAGATAAGAGTCAAGCGGCGTAGTGGATTATATCTCTGGTCTCCCTCAGTTTAATGGTAAAAGTTTCGTGATAGCGGTGTCTTATGTATTCATTTTAATTATATTTGTATCTGTGACTTGGCCACATAGAATGATATAAGAAAAATATATTGTCATTGTAAATTCAGCAATCACCTTATTTATTTGCTAAATCCTTAATTATCTTCCCGCCTCAAATAGTTATCACAATGGAACATAATAATTTGGGTATATTCGAGTGGAACGTTATTTTAGGGTTCCATTCTAAATATTTGTAACATGTTTTATTCAATGGAATTAAAAAAAAGTTTCAGTACTCTACGGTGATACTATCAGCGCCATCTATTATATCAATAGGTAAAATATTTTCATGGTCTTCATACGCAGCACCCTTCGTGGGGTGGTATCCTGCTTATACAGTACTGTAGCTAAGAGTTCGTAGTTAATTCGAGAGATGTCGTTACGTGGTACAAAATAAAACTTTATTTTAATGTTTTTTTTTCGCATTTAACAATATTTTACGCCTTTCTTCTTCTTCTCTCAATATGACAAGAAACAAAAATTGATTCTTTTAGTATGACAGTATAAAGATCCAAATGTTACTTCAAGGTACTTTTTATGTGTACATACTTGGTATGTAGGTACATAGTACTTACATAGTAAACATACATACAAACTTAATATCGTTAATATCTTTTAATATCAGGTGGATCTCCGAGCCCCAACGCTGCGTACGTGCCGACCAGCAGCTACTCGCCGACCCGTCGTCACGACGCCGTCTCCTCCTCGGATGCTGCCGGCGCACGCTTTCCTTTCTGGCCTGAAGGTAATTATGATAAAAAATGCACACACATACGTGCACACGCACAAATACGCACACACGCAGACACCAACATACACATACACGCACACACACAAACACCAACATACACACACACACTCGCGCACAGACACACTCACGCATATTTATCAACATTATGACGCTTTTACAACTAACTGTAACAGTTTACAACTAACTGTAACAATGTCTACCTAACTACAGCTACTTATTACTAACAAAAATAACTCTATCCGTCTTATCATCATAAACTTAATTCGCGTAATACACATATGTATTGAAATTATAGTCTAATCAAATATTACACATTAATGTGTGTAAAATTGTACATCGGTGGAACAATACATGCTCGTTGAATAAAGTAAGACAAAAATTAATTTTTCATTCACATTAGTAATTAATTATACTTATTTATACTTTACTTCTGTCGTGACCGTACTAACAATGTTTATATTTTGTTTCAAGCTTCAGTCTTCGACTTATACTTTGATGGATTCGCCGGATAAAGTAAATAACATTGTCTAATATAGTAGTTAATTAACAATTAGACCAGAGGTATAGCCAAATCACTTTAGAGACGTTTTTGCATTTGTAGTAGTTCACCGTCAGCAGATATATAAACAATTTTTATTTTTTTAATATGTAGGTACTTCATATTACACAAACGTACATTATTATTATGAACTTATCCAACTACAGACATCTTGTAGTTATCTTCCTTTTATCAGATAAATCGTTAATGTTAATGATAAATCGTTCTAATATTGTATAATTCAATATGTTAATCCTTAGTCAAATTAAAATCTATGATCTATAACCAAGTTTATACAGAAAACAGCCTTTACCTGAAGTCAATGACAGATGTGTTGCCTTTCCTGAAAAGCAAGAATTTCTTGACGCAAGAAATATGTATGCAGTATGCACGTAGTATGCTACTAGCATTTACCCGCAGCTTCGCTCGCGCTAATGTGTACATCCGCACAAAGAAGCCGTAGGTATCAGAAGGTAGGTAGGTATAAGAAGTTGTAGGTATAAAAGTTACTTTTGTATCCCTCAGGAGGATATTTTGATATTTTGTATCTTTATATGATATTTTTTAATACCTTTTATTCGGGATGAAAGGTACCTACTCTATGTCCTTTTCTGGATCTCTTCCTATGTGTGTGCAAAATTGCTTAACTATCGGTTTAGTCGTTAACGCGTGAAGGCGTTAGAAACAAACAAATAAACGGACTTATGCATTTATAATAATTACGGTTTACTGATATTAATGAAAAATCTGTATGAAGTAAGTGTTTGTATGCAGATTGTAAATTATTTGTCTCATTACAGTAGGCGTAAAGGAAGAGGCCTCGTCATCGCTACTATCAAACGGCTCTACATACTCTAAGTGCTTCATGTAACTTCTCATCTGAAGAGCCTCTTCGTATTCGTTTTATGTCAACTTTCGTAAAAAAACAATTTATGTACAGGCACTTGTCTCATCGTCTGCGATTTTCACACGACTCTTATAAAGGAGATACGAGATAAATTTTGGCAATGATAAATTTAAGTTTTACACCTTTGGCGGAGACAAATCGTTGCGACTAATTTGATACAAATATTAGAGATGAACGAATCTGAAGCTAATTTATACGAATACTCACGATATTTTTTAAATTATATTTAATTCTGATCGAACTTGTTCGCTGTTGAAGATCGCTGTGGCGACACTTATCATGAGTATTCGTTAGTAATAAAAGAAACAAGTATTCTCAATAATGTATTTAAAACTACATTAAATATCTCGCAGCTTATGAGACAAGTGTCTAATTAAATAATCGTTGATGTTGTAATCGGTGTTAAAGTAGTAGTAGGACTGCATTTAAATCTTATACAATGTAAACACATATTGTCAAAATTATTCCGCAGCTTAAAGATGCGTTTATATCTACAGACATTTAAGTGGCAGACACGTGTCGTATACGACAAAATGGTATTCTACCAAACAATATGTAGGAGAGACTGGGGAAGAACGGGATACTTAAGAGAAAAAAATAATCTAAAAAATTAATTACTTGTTAAGGCATAATTAATTCGCAAAACAACTTTTATTATTCAACTTAACAAAATCAACTTTGTTTACGTTTATAAAAATTTCCCCGGTGTCCCGTATGTTTTCACGTATATCTACCGTAATACGTCTACACAGACACCGGCCTTACTGTCGAAATATTTTATAGGAAGATATATTATTATGATTTTCTCTGTCACGGCACGTCCGATGTCTGTAGATATAAATGAAGCTTAATTGCTTCTAAAATAAACTTAATGTTTAATTATTGCCTTAGAGTATGAATAAAAATGGATAACGCACTACATATTATTAAACTGCTCGAATAGAAAAACACCTCTATCAGTTGCTCGTAACAACCTTTACCAAAATGGAATAAGAAGAGAATTTGAAATATTTTAAGGTAACAATAATAAATTAAATATCACGTAGTCTTTTGTTCATACTTTAAGGCATTATAAGAATGCTGGCTTGATATTGATATATTAGGTATCCCACCGAGAGTATATCGCGGGAATCAATTTAATCGTAGACAAAACCGTAGATTACCTTTTATCTACGTATGAATAAAAGTTACAGTTGCTTAATATACTTCAATAGATGTTGCTACACTTGTATACACTTTCAAATAATATAATAGTTCTATAATAAATGTTTTAGCAGTCAAACTTTCGTGTCGTTGTCAGTGTAACTGTAATCTTTAAGAAGTAGCGGTTTTTGTCGTATATTTAGTGTATGAGCGAACGAGCTTCGCTCTGTATCATTGTCATCAGGCACATTTCGTTTATGATAATCCTTAGGACGCGTTCCGACTGCGTCGTAACGACAGATAATCGTGTAGTTTGAACTACATGATTTACTGTCGTCTACGATATTTTTTGCAGTGACGACATATTGACAAAGCGACTGCCGTGAAACGATAGAATGTCGTCGTGATCCAATAAGAACAGCTAGATACGATAGTCGTTAAATGATATAAAAATTTGACGACAAACAATCTTCGACAGTCGTCCATCGGTAAATTAATCGTTACGACATTGTGGGAACGCGCCCTTAAAACCACTCTAACAGCGCCCTCTGTTGTACCAAACGTAGAGCGGCTGATGTCGCACGCCACAGCGCCACCTGTTGCCTCTTATGTCATGACATGTGGCAGCTAATATCATGCCGGTACTTAATATTCGTTGAGATGGCGTAGCTTGCAAAAGCTATGTCATTTCCAACATTTGTCTTAAAACTTTTAATTGACACCTATTCAGGTAAACTCGGAAAGTATATGACCTGAAAGGAAGATTTCATCTAATCCCGTGTCTTTTCCGAGAAATTAGCAAACCTACATAGGTATAAATATATTTAATTTCACAAGAATAGATTGTTTAAAGTTATAAGGTTGATACTATAATTATGTACTTTCATTCCACTTTGATTTGCAAATCGTATCGCCAGACTTTTGTAGATTTATTTATTAAGAAAAAATGTTATTCCTTCCAGTTTATGACCATACAAATTGCTTCATCTGTGTAAACGTTATGATTATGTATGAGTAAGAGAATAATCGTTACATTAAAATGTTGTTTTCTTGATTTTTTATTAAGTTTATTATAAGTCTGTTGACCAGATTAATTTAATTAATGGATATAAAACGCAAACATTATCTTAAATGCTCCGTGTTTTATTCGCTTTTTATCACCTACCTTATTTATACACCAGTACATCTGATGGTAAGTGACCAATGCCGCCCATAGACATTTGTGATCAAGCCCTTAGGTTGGCCACAGATGCATTGCTAGCCCAGATAAATAAGTTGCAATGCCTCGAATACGTCTCCCTTACCACACTTGTCAAATCAGAATACAACAGCGCTGAACACTGCTGTTACTAGGCAGAGATAGCAGTGATAGTCCATGTCTACGTCAGTACGATGATATATCTATGAGTCCGTGTATGTACCTACTTTCTAAGGCAAAAATTAATGTAGCGGTGGTACTAAACTTAAATCTCTATGTTTCGACTTTATTTGGTACTAGCTGAGATTAAAGTAGCCTATGTTACGCCTTAGACCTTCAGCGATCTTCCAAGTTCTGTCAAAATCGGTCTAGCTCTTTAGAAGATAAACTCAGCCAAACAGATAGACAGACAAAAATGTTTTAATTCCATTTTCGTTATAACTAGGTGTCGTGTGTACTTCCATATGCATTGAGTAAAAAAATGATATTTTGAAATCATAAACAGTGACTTCAATTTTATTTATTTGTATAGATATCAATACACTCCTTTTATTTAAGTTTAATTAGATTATATTATACGAAGTATAAAACAAATACCTTTAAAGGAAACTTCCAACGAGCGCCTACGTCATCTCTTACGTTTGTGTACGCTACAAGAACTCAAGGTAAAGATGGAGGAAAGGAGGAATAGTGCACATTTTATGGCCGTGTTAGACTAATTTCATTACAGCAATCAAATCCCGATTAAAGTTTTAGTGGCGTTTCAGTAGGTAATGAAATTACTCGGTTGCAAATTAGTACTCAACGTTACTGGGTTACTGCAGCGATAAGCGACTAGTCTGTGCTTATTTATTGTTTTAGTATCTAGAAATCTAATCAAAGAATTTTCCGATTTCCGTATTTACTACTTATTTCTAATATAGAGTCTGTTCATACATTTTTCCTACTTTTAAATGTGTTTTGATAAAGTATTTCACTGAGTACACATAGTACATACACATATGTACACATAATTTTCGTAGATTTTCAAATGGAGACGACGTTTGGGCCAGAGGAGTACACCAGGTAGACTGTTGACCTGAAGAAGACGGCGACGGCTGGTTCAGAAAGTACAGATTTCGCTGCACTATTACCAACGTCTACTTGACTTCTTGCGTATTCTCGATGCAAAGATTGTCAATATGGACATCAGCTGCTCTCGGTAGTTTTCCATCCATCTAAATCGGCGGTTAAGGTGTGTCTCCAAATAAAAATTGCCAACTTTTGTCACCAATACGTTATAAACACAGAATTCGGCAATTTTTATTCGGGGTCGGTAGATTTCTTTAAGAACTTAAATAAATGGCATGAAACAACAGTATTAGGTTTTAGAATTTTTATTAACTAAACGGGTAGTCTAGAAACAATATTTACAAAATAATATTACGTATTACTACTGTCTTTGGATCTACGGAGCTTACATGATGTATAGGTACTTATTATATAGATTGAAAAGATAGTTCTGAAAACTATTCTGACCTCCTGTACACTACGTCACATGATACCTTTAGATAATTGATTCACAGTTAGTTTGTCGTGAATCCTTCACTTATGCCTTATTCCCTGCTATAAAAACCCCCTATCACATTTTATCACAATTGGTTAAATCCTCCTTCCTTAATAATGTGACGAAATATACAGACGGCATCAAACTCTATAAGATTGAACTATTTTTTTAATATATTTTTGCATTTTTCTACAACTTGTTTCTATTACATTCATTGAATAACAATTTATTTTAATCGATAAGAAAAACAATTATATCAAAGGAAAATTGTTTACACTAATTTCAATTTCGGTAGTTGAAACATCAATTACATAACTATGTATAAACTCTAACATTTACAGTTGTTATTCGTATATTAACAGATACGTTGTCCAACAACTTTGCTTTAAGGCGCTTTTAATTTAGATCAATTAAATCGGACTACTATTGCACAACACGAGGACGATTGTCGGATTGCGTGCAGACGGTATGTTTATAGCAAAATAGAAGTAGAAAACGAGCATGCAGTCCACCTGATGGTAAGTAACCACTGCTGTCCAAGGTCGTCAGTTATTAAGCGCACCTTTACAGTGCGTTGGTTCTCAGGAGTAATTTGGAACTCCTCGGATGTCTATTATAATGTCTATTACATCTTTCAAACAAGAACACAGTAGCGCTTAACACTGTTATGTGGCAGAAATAGAAGTAGCATTGGAGCCACCGTACCAGTATCGAACTACAAAGGGTTCTATCACGCCCATTGTGCTTTACTTATTAAATCGTAGCTGGTACCAATCGTAATGCCATCTTCCTACTAAAGCTCCCAGATGTTACCACATACAGTCATTTTAGGTAAAAAAAACATAGCTGTAGTGCAGTATCAAAATCGTTCTGCTGTGGAGCACATAGCAGAAGTTGTCAGCAAATGGATGCTTCAAGTTAAAAAGCCCCCTTAAGAATTGTGCAAGGAAGCTAAGCTATGAATGACTGTCAAAAGGGATTGTTCGATTTTCACTTCAGGTTGCTTTCAATGAGAGATGTGCGACCTAGCTATTCTATGGATATGTGTCCATATCATTAGGATTACTTGATTGTCATTAGCTTGGTATTGATGGAAACGGCTTTAACAAAGCTATTTTTACAGAGCGATGCTACGGGTGATCATCACTAGGTATCGTGATCTAGCTTACAGCTTTCGTAGCTCATCTATCTTCGTTACGTAGCTTACTTTCTACTTCAAACATCTCTGGTAGAAAATCAATATTCGAGTTATCCATTCCGTAAACGACGTGTCTACACCATTGGAATAATGTAATTTTCAATGCATTTCAATAACTTTTGATTATGAATCAATAAATACCATCAAAGTCGGGTTAGTAAAATTATGCAAAAGAGATTATTCTTTGGCATCAGAGATTGGAGGAATATAGAATAGAATAGAAAAGTACAAAGATTTACATCATAATCTTTGATAATACTAATTTATATATAAAGTTATATAAATACATATAATTAATCAAAACATTTCAAATTGCCTGCGACAAAAGATTTAAAACATTAAAGCTATCTTATATTGACACGTCTTGTACTACTTATAATATAAAAATAATTTGAAATGTTCATAAAGACTTTTATAACTAAATTGGGAAAAATCAAGTCAGTCAAGTTCATTTG
>DWPV01005955.1:0-11920 GCA_018251915.1 Urbanus proteus proteus
CAAGGACACACACCCAGACCAAGAACGGAAATTTAAACTCATCATTCAAATTTCCGCCTTGCTGGGAATCAAACCCAAGACCCTCGGATTAGCGGTCCGGCGTGTTAACCATTGCACCATCCAGATAAATGAACACTACAAAGGAAATACACTGTAGGCCTACTTTTTTTATTAGTTACAAAGAAGTAGCAGAAAAACTATGCATATATGAAAGAAATTCCATAATGTATAAAGAAAGATATTTTCATATTTTTTCATACTAGCAAGTCTTTAAAATAACCTAATGATTAACTCTGTACCAATTATTCAATTATTTCTCATTAAGAAATATTATATTTTTATGACTTCCAATTTTTTTTGAGATAAAATATGCCTCAATATTATAAGAAACACATATTCCTACACACATATACTTTATTCATAAAAGTCTTTGTTTACCTGGCTTAATTTTGCAAGATATTTCATCAAGTGATATAAACTTTCCATTGCCAGAAGTCATCTTGCGCAGGTAGGCATGGAAAGACATGTGTTTGATGTTGTGCTCCTTGAGATAGCCCTCGTCCCACGGCTCTAGCGGTGAGCAGTGCACACAGCAACCCTTTGAATTGTGTCGACAACTAAAATACAAACAGAATAACTAAATCATTTTTACTTTACTTAACAGAGGTACTTATCAACCGATAAGTATTCGATCAGCAAAGTAGCAGTACTTTTGAATGACAAAAATTTTCCAATAAGAATATGAGTAGAGAAAAATTTGTACTCACAGTTTTTCATCTCTCTGCCGTTGTATAGTCCCCGGCATGCGATACAGCTCTAGATCCACTTCATCTTCCTCAGGGGTTCCTGATCCCGTTGCTGGGAAAGGCTGGGTTAAAGTCGCTTTTGATGTAGAGGGGCCAGCTTCTGCTAAGTCACCAAATGGTCTATTGTTGGCCTAGAAGGATATTAGATCTTGGTTTACTGTTATCTTTATTATTATCCAATAAAATCCAAGTAGGCAATAGTTCAGAATGTTTGAGATTCCTTAGTACCTCAGTGCTAGTGGACGGCTGCTCAAACAATAACGCGCCGTTGACAGGGCTGAGGAAGAGCATGTCTCCGTGCTGCAGGCCGTAGTCGCGCAGCGTGCGAGTCTTGCTGGACAGCACCTCGTCCTTGCGCGCGCGGTCCTTGTGCAGCGCGAACGCGAACGACGTGAGGCAGAGCACCTCGTGCACACGCTCGAACAGCCGCGCCGTCACGTCCGACTCCAGCACCTCCACGCGCGCCGTGCCCTCCGCCGACTGCACGCGCAGCGTCTGCACACACGGAACCGAGCCCTCAACACCCTCCACCCTCACCCTCCACGCTGCAGCGCGCGGCTCCCGGGACGCTCCGATTGGACGGAATCCACGGCAAATGTGCCATGTCATCTCACCGTTAGTGCTATTGAGATAACGGCCGTAGGATACGCGCGCTGCAGTATTCCTTGATATTGGTAACATCTATATGAACGTTTCAGAAACATGGAAACGATGGTAGGCATGTTTAGAAATTCAAAAAGTTGAAATATAAGGATGAATGGAAGTTTCTGTTTCTTTGTCTCTTTTGACATCTATGTTCCTCTGTAAAAGTTTAAATTGCTAAATTAGTAAAGGGACTTGAGAAATACATGTTTTATATTAGTTTACCATCTTTTTTGAAGCTGACATTGTGTTTTAGTAAATTAAACACCAGAACACTACACTAACTACTGACATGACAATGACATAACATAACACAACAACTCAACAACAGTCAACTTTAACAGTCATTTCACTACAAGTTCGGAAATTAATGTACTCACTATAATAATTAGGAATATGAATAAATTAAATGTACCAATACACACCAATCATGTACATTTTTTATTAATACATTTAATTTTATAAACACCTAAACAACAGATATTTCCACAAATAAAAATTACTATTATGGTGATTTTGTATTTTACAACTTTTTTAAGACTAAAAATAAGGAATACTTGTTTTTTAGTATTTAATAGGTATATTGGTAATAAACTGGTGATAAACTTTACCGTTATTTTAAAAATAATCTCTTAAGTAGTTTTAAATCTGATGTTAATAATCTTTTACGTTTTTGAACTATTACATAAACGTCTTTGTCATTTTTGTCAAATCACCATGACGTATTCGTAGTTTCAGTCTTTGAGTTTTCAGACGTTTCAGTTTCGCTGACTGCACTGACAGAAAATGAAAAAATAGAAACAAGGAGTTATTTTTATTTATTGTGTTATTTTGAGAATGTTTCGCTATTTGTATTACTCAGAAATATCTACGACTTTCGATCATTTTGTTTCGGAAAGTAAATAATCCGTTGGAATAAATTGGTAAGACTATAATATGTTTTTACCAAATATCTTTATAAAATTTTATATCGAAGTGCTCCACTAGAAAACATGTAGAATATGACGTTAAGCGGTCTTAAGCATAATGACCGTAGTCGTGGACGTGTTCGGTTCGCGTTCCGGCTTATAAATAGTGCGGTGAGCGGTGAGGCGCCGCCTGCGAGGAGCGCCGCGCGCCGCGCTGCAGGCGCTGCACCGTCGCTGCAGGTCGGACGCGCGCTTCCTCGCACCGAGCGCCTCCGCCGCGCCTCCTGTCCCTGTTCTCTGTCGCCGCACTCGCCGACTGAACTAATTGTGAATTACAGATACACACTCGATGTATGTACTGCATTTGACATAGTACTAGTGATGTAACACTGGCGGCTTCGGTTCTGTGCCATGCTGATGTGAACTGTTCCCATTAAAGTGTTCAATGAGTGTCAAATATTTCACATTACTTAAAAATTGTGTTATACTTAACTTTTTCAAGTGAGTAGTTATTCTGAATGATGACTTGTTTATGTTAAGAAAACATATATGATAAATAAAACAAAAAGAAATGATCATTGTTCGGAAACTGCTAAACAAACTGCTAAAGGTCCAGAACATGAAGCATAAAAAGACTCGAGGAAAAGAATAGGATATTATAGTTTTTGATTAAGCAATAAATTTTTGGAAGGTTAATCTCTTTTCCATTGCATTTTTTTAGAGATATTTGACAATTGCGGGTCTTTGAGCCAGCAGCATGGCTTCAGAGGAGGGAGTGCCGGTGGAGCTGTACATCTATGATCTCACCAATGGACTGGCATCTGTGCTCTCACCTGCCATAATAGGTAATATGACTTTCCTTAAACTTAATAACGTATTAACACTTTTTATGCAATTGAACTTGCAAAACAACTTGTATAAAATAATTGGTTTTGCGGACCAAGACTAACCAAGAACAACAAAGGTTCTACATTCAAATGCATTAGTATACATAGCCTTCTATAACTACACTTCAAATAAGAAAGGCCACTTCTAAAATTGTCTGGTACTGCTGTAATAAATCAAATAAAATAGGATGGTAAGTAGTCGCTACCACCTGTGGATGGATGTGACCAACCCCAGATGAGATTAGAACCCTTCCTGAAGTTAACCACAGATGCAGTGTTACTCCTAACGATGAGTAAGTATCCCTTGGTCTCACCAGTTACAAAAATACCAAAGAAATAGTCATTTGCTTAAAACTCTTTAATAAATTACAATAGAAATATATTGCAAACTGTATATTAGCAATATACAGTTATATAGTATGTTATCTTATGTTATATAGTAAGATTATTTGCTACCTAGTGAGTATTTTTATGTTAATATAAAATTGTAATTAGTTCATTTACACCATAAGTATGTATTTATTTAGTTTTTTTATGGTATTATGTATTGTTTTTATCTTTCAATTGAAATATTTATATACCATATATTTTTGCTACGCAATGAGCAATACAATGAGCTGATGAAATTAATCTGACATTTCTGTGTTCTTCATGTATAAGATTCCAAATTTATATTTAGATATTGCAGTCCTAAATGTTTAACTTAGTCTTCTAAAGGAGTAGACAATGTAATCTATTGAAAGTACTCTTCCTCTTTTAATTTCTAGGAAGAATTACTAAAATGTCTTCAATAGTATACTTTGTAAAAAAAAATGTCCCGTCCATCAGTCCGTCTGTTAGTCCAATAACAATTTTTTTATTACAAAATTGTCTCTGTGGGAATTTTAGAACGTTTTCCACAAAGATAAATATATTTAATAATATTATTGGTTCTGATAATGTTAAAATTTATTCCATTTTCTCTATTACTGAACATAATCAATTTGGAATTAACAATTAAATCTGACAATTGTAGCTTGAACTAATACATATTTGTATACTGTACTGTGGTATTACTCGAAAATTCAGATTTTGTTAGTCTTAAATTAAATTTGTCGTAATTCTAATCGCATTATATGGAATCTACGAAAATCTTAAATAAGTTTAAAGTATGAATGAGGGACACGGATGACCTAGTTGCGAGTGTTTCTAGGGCGCGGCTGACAGACACCGGGACTCTGATTGGGCTCATCTCTTCTATGTTTCAAGGACTGTTTTGTTGGTCCACTTACCTCTCGGTTATTAATATAGCTGTTACATAAACACTGTTGTTACATGATAAGCCAGCTTTCACTAATATAGCGTATTCTTTTTACTGAAAAGACTACAAAATGTCTGTAACATGTAAAATACCATTATAATTATGATATGTACTGACAAGACATATGTGTGGTGTGGTATTGCAGGGCGGCAGATCGAGGGGGTGTGGCATACGTCCGTGGTGGTGTACGAGCGGGAGTTCTTCTACGGCGGCGCGGGCGTCACCAGCTGCGCGCCGGTAAGCGAACAGTACACCTTCGTCCTATGTTCTCTTGTCTGTGTATATAGCTCAGTGCCGGCTTTAGAGGAGGGGGAGGGGT
This sequence comes from Urbanus proteus proteus, assembly GCA_018251915.1. Classification (NCBI taxonomy): domain Eukaryota; kingdom Metazoa; phylum Arthropoda; class Insecta; order Lepidoptera; family Hesperiidae; genus Urbanus; species Urbanus proteus. The sequence goes on from DWPV01005955.1 coordinate 4,863, forward strand.
GGCCGGTACCCGGGGCGCCAGTATCCCGGGTGACGCCACGGACGCTAACACTTGACCAAAAAATGCATTTTTTTCCGCATTACAATGTTTGATAGCATAGATCAAGGGCGCCAAATGTGTGGCTCGCCCGGGGCCGTTGAATGAGTGACATGTCCGGAGCGTCAAGTTTGACTCGGGGCATCTAGATGGCTCAGGCCGGCACTGATTTAGCTTATATTGATAGTACCAATTGGTGATGTCACAAGAATTTGAATGGCCATATTAACAATTGTTACTAACAGACACAGATTCTATAATAAGGGGATGCTGATTTTATTATTAGGAATTAATAATTAGACCTTTAGTAGCCGTTAGTTGCCAAGCGCTCGCACTTTACGCGCCCGATTGATTTGTACATCGAGATTTACACAGTCATTCATCGCTTGCCAACATATAATTCGTATAGTAAATGCAAAAATAAAATTGAATTGTACGAAAATATACATAAACATTTACCCAGAAAACATGTTTAGCATTCCTCATTATAAAAAATTCCTGAACGTTATTTATTGGTTCAGAAATCACGGGACAAGGAATAATTTGAGTGTCAAAAGTTTTGCGTCGTAATTCTCTGAATTCCATGAGCTATCCATCCTTTGCCCACGTCGAGGGGAGGGATGACGTCAGCAGCCCGGCGGGCGCTGCGCGCCGCACGGCCTGCACGTACGTTGCACCGCACGTGTGCACGCGCAGGCGGGACGACGAACGACACATGTTATCGATTTAATATTTCCATAGATATGACAGCGCAATTGGCACGGGCCATTCCCTTCGTCGCCAGGAACATGGCCGTTATACTTCGTAATGTAGTGCGGCGCAAGTTTTCTTAAACCGACTAGCAGGACCGCCATTCGGCAGCTGGTCCCCACGCGAGGCTATTCTTAGTCGTCGCCGGCTCAGGTAGGCGTGATAAACGGATAAATACCTCGACTACGGCCCACGCTTCTCAATTATTCGGGTGACGAATATTCAAATAACTGCATTTTATAAATAAATATATTCTAGACTAGAAGAAACTTGTACTTCCAACATCACTAGAGATGAACATTAAGCATAACTTATAAGCTTATTAAAAGTCACTGTAACCCTACTAAAGTACGTATTGTAAAAGAATTACGTATCGTAAGTTTCTTTCGATATTCCATCAGTCGCGCACAACGACTACTATAAAATATATATGTATGTAGTAGATGTACGTTCAAACAATAATAGAGTTCATAAAAATAATGATTTGAATGGCCATTGTCACCGATGTAAGATTAGCCGCGTATTAATAAACCCGAAGACACGCGTAGCGATGTTCGCGCGACGTCGTTATTTTGGAATGATTATACGCACCACTGGGAATTATTTGCCATTATACACAACACAAAAAGCCAGAACCGCGGACAGCGTGCGATCGTTCCCCTCGCGGGCTCTCGCTACGGTGGCCAGGGAGCCGCGTCACAGATTGTAAACATTCTATTCCGGCGGAGGCGCCGCGCCAACACGACAATGAGCTAATAATTGTGTACGGTAAACACTTTACGTCTTTCTCCCAATTTCATATCTACAGTAAGTATTAATTATTACTGTCTTACGTCAAGGGGCGACAATATTCAGTCTTATCTATGGTTTATACAGTAAGTATTAATTATTACTGTCTTACGTCAAGGGGCGACAATATTCAGTCTTATCTATGGTTTATACATTCATTGATTTACGTTCACCTGGTGTCTCTGCTTTGTCACATGATTTTAATTAGGAAAACGTTTACGGGTTCTGCCGCGGCGGCATGTAAAGTTTTTATTCATATATTACTGCAAATTCCATAAATCTGTAGGCATATATCAAACTTGTTTAACTCCACTCTAAGTGGAACGAACATATTTTTATTATTTTAGTTCAGTTCGGATAACCAATTCTAATATGTGCCTGCAGAAATAATAGCTAATAATAGCTAATAAAGGGTGTAAACAACATATTGATTTATGTAAATAATGTATTTTTTTTTTATAAAAAATAACCCATTTAATTGAATCAGTGTTTGGACCTTTAGCAAAGTTAAACATGTACAAATTTTCTATATGTATGATTTATACATGTTGAAGTTAAATGACTCAACTCCACAGATGTCGCCATTGTGTTTTCGAGCCATAGCTTTAACATAATAGCTGTAATTAACTAATGCGATGCAAACTGAAGTTATGATGGATGATTTTTTTAGGAATATAATACTATTTACCTATTAGGTAATATTAGGACTGTTTGAAGAAGCACAAATCTGTAGCTAAACATTGCACTGCGCGGTGGGCGGCGGAGACGAGCGCTCGACAATGATATTATTAGGTAATAGTGCAGCTTCCGCCTGCGGCCGGCGCGCGCCCGCGGCGGCCCCGGAACTGCGGCGCCCCCCTCTCCCCCCTCTCCCCGCTCCTCCCTCATTCCAGGCCTCAAATATTACTTATCCCTTCCCACTCACGTCACTCCAAATCTGAAATATTGCTTTCATCACATCTGCTCGAAGCCTCCCGCTCCCGGCACGGCCGATGCGTTTCGAACACCAGTTCTCTGAAATCGTAAAGGTGACTCCGTGCGGTTTTTTTAGTCGTAAATGTCTTGCGGATGTATTTTTAAACGGCACGATTCTCGCTTTTAAATGACGATTTTAAAAATATGTGCCATGTTATTCAATACTAGATGTTTCGTGCTACATACTGGAAATTTAGGTTTTTCCGTTGAGATATATAAATATTAAAGTTTCCGATTCGCTCGGCTCTATCTATTCGCACGCATTATAAATACAGTATTTTTTTTTTACTAGAACACATTTGATAGGCATAAGAGCTTACAACGTTTTAGCCGATATTTCTTATGCTATTTTACACTGTAGGTAAATTACCAATTATTGCTGCAAGTGACCTCAGAGCAAATTATATAAATTTCTAACCCGTCCGTTTGTACGTTTCAGGGAAGCACGCAGCTGGGCGCGCCGCACCAGGTGGAGCGGCTCGGCACCACCTTCGTGCCCTTCCAGGTCTTCGTCGACTACATCCAGGGGCTCGCCACCACCACATACACGTCAGTATTCTTATCACTTTTACCTATACTATAACTTGTGGTACCTACATTGATACAAGAGAGGAATCATGGTAGTAATAAATAAATAAATATAGATTTAGATTATAATTATATTAAATATAGATTATTATTATATTAAAATCAATCAATCACATATTTATGCAAGGCGTTCCAACTTAGTACTCATGGGTAGCAATGCATTTGTGGCCAAGTTCAAGTAAGACTGTGATTTTATTAGAGGTTGATTACAGACGTTCATGAGAGGCACCGTCATTTATCACCAGGTTTTCAGGGGGGCTGCATGCTCGTTTGCTACGTCAACATTAAAAAATAAAGGGTTTGATGCCATTCTAACATAAGTCTTTACGGGTAACTAAAAGTATCTATGGTCTACGGGTATCTATGGTCGTTTTCAAGGAGGTAGGAGCCAATTCCATTACAGTGACGCACTGATTGAACTGGGCACTGACGATCCCGCAGGCCGGGCGCGTACCGGCTGCTGGAGCACAACTGCAACCACTTCAGCGAGGAGGTGGCGCAGTTCGTGTGCGGCGCGCACGTGCCCAAGCACATCGTGGCGCAGCCCGAGCGCGACCTGCCGCCGCCGCTGCGCCGCGCGCTCGCCGCGCTGCTCGACACGCTCGTGCCCGACGCCGACCAGGTGCGCCCACGCCCTGCACCGCTCCACGCCATTCGCACTGCACTACTCGCACTACACCACTCGCACTTCACCACTCGCACTACACCACTCGCACTTCACTACTCGCACTACACTACTCGCGCTACACTACTCGCACTACACTACTCGCGCTACACTACTCGCACTTCACTACTCGCACTACACTACTCGCACTACACTACTCGCAATATTCTACTTACACTACACTACTCTCTACTGCAACTCATTCATTCCCGTTATACTACGTAAAGTATATGAATGTTACACTACTCCAACAAATTCCACTCCATTTCACTAGATTCCTTCACACTTTTCTTGGAACCCTTAAAACTGAAGTTATAGGTTTCGAAATATCTTTATTTTGCATAGGCCTACGAAGGCACTTACAAATTTGTTTCATTGTTTATACAAAGGCCACTTTAAATCAAGCTGTCAATACATCTGAATATGCCTTACTATATAATTTAACCCATTTTTATACGAAAGCAAATCTAGTCAAGTAATACTAAGAGAAATAACTTCAATAAGATTTATTAAACACATTTTCTAATAAATTTTAGTGATAAATAAGTATTAAGTATACACTCAGATAAATAAAAAATATTTATCTGATAATTATAATTTATTTATCTGTGAGTATACACAAAATAAATAAAAACACCTTAATTTGTAAGTTAATCAGAACATTTTTCGTATGTTATTTAACTTAAAATAATTGTAAACATACAACAGACACCGCATCTAGCGCTCGATATGAGTAAGACGGACGTCGTGACGAAAGCGCCCTCTAGCGAAGACTCCGAGAGCGCGCCGGGGAAGTCACGTCCGTCTTAGAATATTCCCTATAGTGAGTTTACCTACGTAGTAGTAGATTTAGTTCAGCAAAACATCGATATAAACATTGTATATGCAGTTCAAAATATGTACCTACATTTTATTGTTCTTACACAATTGTAAAAACACAGTAATGACAAATTGGTGTTAGGTCAATTTGGTTGAATTCGTCTTTAAACGACTTTGATCACCGAATAATGTAATCGAAAATTCAGTCGATGTTGTTGCATTGCCCCGTATACAGTAACTAGATCGATGATCAAAGGTTGACGTATTTTGTCATTTAATCACCCACTTAATGTACAAGTCAATTAGTGGAACTAATTCGGTTAAACTGAATATAGGTGAATCGTCGTTAAACGGCCTTATCTAAACGCGCTATAATTGCTGTTATAGTTTGTCCGTAGTTTTATACATTCATCGTTGCAACCAAACTTCCCACTATACTTTTATATCGTATTTGTTCTGATTAATTTACACTATTAAGTGTTTTTGTAAAATACATGATGTGTTATTACGAATCATGTATCCTGTGTTTCCATGCTATGTCGGTTCATTGATACAACATTTAAATATTCGCTGAGCGCAGACGAATAGGCTAACGAATAATACAAATAACCTACGCCGGTGTACTCGGTACTTGCCATCTATACTCTACCATTATCAGTGTATCAGGTTTTTAGCGCGAATCAAATTATGGTTTGAATTCGGGCTTGACGTTATCTTATTTGTCGTCATTCACCGAGCAACTCGGTCGATTGTTCGCGAGTATGTAAATGTGGTGCGGTCTGTAACGTGGTGTGTGTGTGTGTGCGTGCAGGCGGTGTACGCGGACGGCGTGCGGCACAGCCGGCGCGCCAGCCCCGACTTCCTCACGCTCAACTCGCAGATCGAGGAGGCGCGGTGAGTATGCGACGTCATGTTCTAACATATCCCCATAGTACCCAATCCAGCGATACATATAACGTTAGTATACATCCGCCCAAGTCCAGTAAAAATATGTGAAGACGTCATTCATTTGACATGCGTAGCCGTTATGACCGCTACACTACGCACTCTCATCGTCAACTCCTTTACTGTCCCACTGCTGAGCACAGGTTGCCTCTCAGATCGAAAATCCTTATGTGTATCTATTAGTGTACTTATCCTTATGTGTATCTATGAGTTTACATTATAAACTCAAATTGATAAATGTTCACTTGCGCCCTTGGGCATCTGTAACAAGCTTTACATAGCTGAAAAGAGTCTTCCGCAATAACCAGAGAATAGGCTCAGTACTGCGTAGAATTTGCTATTTGCACCGCCATGGTATTCATATATGAATATGTATGTAACGTCCTTAGCTTCTGTAGCCCGACAAAGAACATAATATAATATAGCTTTGAATTACCATCTGGGTTTTTCACATATTAAATAATGAAATATATAACTACGAGTACTCTTTTCTAAGTTTACATCGGACAAAGTAACAAATCATTACATAGTATAAAACGAAGTCGCTATATCTCTATATATGCTTAAATCTTTAAAACTACGCAACGGATTTTGAAGTGTTTTTTTTTTAATAGATAGATTGAAGACGAAGTTTTGTATGTAATTTAACGCGTGCGAATAAAAAGCATATAGTAATTTTTATTTAGTCTAAATAATAAACTTACATTATAAACTATAAACGTTTTTGACAAAATAATTAAAACTATCATAGCGACTTGTGAAAACTTTCATAGGGTGTGCGGAATTTCTAAACGTAGATTAAAAAAAATAGGATTTCAAATTGAAATTAAAAATAATAGGTTATATAATAGTGGTTTTACAGTGTTTTTTCATGGGAGTATTGGTAGGTAAGATGATTTTTTACCTTTTTATATTCAATCGTTTTTAAAATGTTATGAATTTATTGCTTGGTCATATTATGAGTTAGCTAATATTTTTATGAATTAATATTGCTAAATATAAGGATGTTATAGCATGGTTATGTTAAATGGAAGCTTTTTAAATTAATATTTTTCTGCTTGGTATAAGTTGCCAGTCTAAAAATAAATCAATTAATAGATCTCTCTTTCAGTTAGAACATTTTATGTGGTGGTGGTGGGGTCAACTTCAATACTTTTAAACTTGATAGATTCTTAATTTGAGTCGACGATGCATTGGCGACTCTTCTAGTGTTGCATATATTCATCGGCGGCTACCTTATCTTTAAGTATAATTATAAATAAAAATAAAAAATAAAAACAATTATATAGCGCAGCTAAAATGCAGTATTTTAAATAGAGAGTGCCTTAAAGCGTTCATAATCTCGTAAACTCCCCGGTTCCATAAGTCACCATTCAAGTAGAGCGGAGTTGGCAGTCCGCGGCTGGGTTCCACCCGACGACCGTTCGGTAGTAACGAGGCGTGGTCCGGCAGGGCGCGCGCGCTGCGGCGGCACGCGGTGCGGCGCGCGGCG
>DWPV01005956.1:0-11919 GCA_018251915.1 Urbanus proteus proteus
ATTCCGTGCGAGAGAGCGCACGCGCCTTAGAAACAGAAACCTGGGCGAAAGTGACACCACACGCGACAGTGTGCGTCCGGGGGGTTGAGTGACAACAACGATTAGCATGTCCACCGGGCTTACTAGCGTCTATAATTCATAATTTATAACTACAAACTTACTTGCAAATAGATTCCAATTAAAATGTAATTTGCATGTGAGAAGAGGAAAGTTGCAAGAGCAATTGTTTCTAAGGAAAATGGTTTCGTTCTTAATGTAAGCGATTGGTTATACTCATAACTAACGATAAAGTACACGGGCAACCTGATGGAAGAATTATAATTCCTGAAATGTGGTACCTTCATTCAATCACCTACAAAATTTATAGAAATGGAAATCCAAATCCTGATGATTGAACTTCAAAAGTTGACAATCAAGATACAATCCCACTGTCTAGTTAAAGCTCGATCAATCTATAGTAAATTGAAGAACACAAAGCATCATTATAAGGTCTAATTGTAAAGAAGCAAAAGAACATGCTTAGACGAGGACTTACACAATTTACACAATACAGAAACAAATTACCACGCTTGTAAATTGCCAATGCCACGACTAACTGTCTCATTGATGGATCACTCTAGAATGAACTTGAACCATATTCCGTCACCTGCTTCAACACTAGTAGTAAATACTCATAAAAGTCACAAAAGAAATTAGATCTGCCACATCGCTTCGAAATTACGGTACGAATAATAATTTTATTCACTATGAACACAGTGCGACAGTAAAAACAGAAACCTATTGATCATTTGTAGAAAATGGCGCAAATAAACATGAAGCAAGAACTCGTTCACCCACCATTAGCGGCTGTATTGAGTGGAACTAGACTTTATGATATTGAATTAGAGTCGGAATATATATTGAAATGCAGAAGCCTTGACACTGGTCTTTCATCATTGGATGAGTGACCTCACGTCAGTCTTGTGACCAATTTATATTATTGCTTTGTTATGCTGTACAAAAACAATAATAATGCAGGTAATGTTAATGCAATGAATAGAAAAAAGGAAGCATCAGCCGTACAGTTTTTCATGATGGTATTATTTTTTGTGCTACACTTTACTTCGAAATAAAAAACGCTTTAATATTGGAAACAAGGTTTGAAGTTGATGCTTATTGATAGGTTCATAGATAAAATATATTATAAAGTCAAGTTTTGACCATTAACATGTGGCCGCTTAAAATTTATTACTTTTTTTTCTAGAATTGTGTTCTTTTGAACATTAAACATAGTTATGACGTGATAGATGATTTAATTATACTCATTCAGAAACTATGTTACCAGAACATATGAAACATATGAACCCATAGCTATATTTGTAAATCGTCGTCATAAACTTAGAATTTATATGTATAGTGTTATCCATGTGTGATGGTTAACATAATGGAGATTTTACATCATGCGTAGAAAAGTATTTCAAAATTATTCATTATGAACACCGTTCAAGCATCTTATATGTCTAAATAGTTCACAAATATGATGTGGCGTCATTTTGAAATTCCATTAGTTTACAATAATTATCATCTACAGTTATAACAGTAAGTTCATCGCCTATAAACGTTGCTTAAATGCTGCTGTCGGTATTAACAGTTTATGAGAAGTCATAACTATGCTTTATTTTATTTACGACCACTCTAATGAGGTACTTGGAAGTGCCATTGGGCCTGATGGAAGCGTCTTCGCATGTTTCATACGAATGCTAGGTAATCGACGTTTGAATGGGAATATTTTTACGTCGTTTGCATAATACGTGAAGGAAATTGGCAACGGACAGACGTGTGAATGCAATTTGTGGCTTAATGTACTGCTATTGGTACGTACCTTTGTGCAGTTAGGTCTCATAGTCTGTATATGTCATAGGCAGTTGACGTTCAATGCGTTCATTTTATTATTACACACACATAAAGGGTCGTAGAATTCATTACAGTCGACTCCGACGGCACCACCGCCACACTTAGTTCACACTAAGAACAGCAGCGGTAATCATTGCTTTGTTCTCTGGCTGGGAAGGGTGTGGTAAGAAAGATAAGTATGTCTTCCTTACCACACCCTTCGCACCCCGAGGCGTTCCAAGAATCATGTCCAAAAACGATAGTGGTCATTAACCATCAGGTGGACTGCATACTCATTTCCTATTGCAATATTATTAAAATAAGGCAATATCTTGAAAAAGTTCGTTTACTGATTTATGCAATCTTCTCCAGTCAATTCTTGATATGTTTCACTCATGGACGTATCGTGTTTCACACGAATATTTTTAGCAAATGCTCATGCAGTTAAAATAGTAAAATTACTTCGGTAATTGGAATCGCTTACGTTGTCCGACGAATTATTTTAATGCTCGTTAGTCGAAAAAATGCAATCTCCGATAAAAACTCTGTTTCAATTAGATATCACTTTTAACTGAAGTAATTGGTAAAGATCTTTACTCTCTTTACCTAAAATACCGGTTATATCTGCACTTGCACTAGGTTTATCTTTATTTTCTTATTTTCTGACATCAAAATAATAAATTTGAATAATCTCTTAATTCAAGGTTACTGATATGACATTTTTGCGATTGTAATCTTTTCGTCAAGGTTTTTGATATTCTATTGTTTCAAAGGATTTCAGATTACAGTGATTTATATTTCCTCCTTCATTGCATTTAACAACTCCATTGTTAGGTTGAAGTGTTGAATCTTTTGTATTGTCTATTTTGGCTTAGACTTGATTATCAGTTCCATATTTGTAGAATCTTTATTGCCAAATATTAGTGTTGTTGAAGCGTATCAATTTTTCCTATTTAACATTTTGTATGAGATCTTAACATTCCGCAATTTTGGGAAAAGGCGAGATACGGCGATTAGTGATGAAACATGTGTAAATGGATAGACTGTGTAATTAGTAATTACAATAAAAAATATAAAATGATAAAATTTTGTGAGTGATAATAATACCTACTTGAGGAGATATTTTAGCTCAAAGCCGTAGAAAATAAAGAATTATAATGTATTTTCTTTAACGGATCATGAATGTCAAATGTACTAACGCAACCACCGATCTGGAGCGATTTGTGAAACAAATATCGATCTTATTTTCGGTCGTTTCATCAACACCGTTATGTAAAGTAACGAAATTTGGTAACAGTCTGTGACTTATGTAACGTTATGCTTGAACTGTGCATTGTAATATATTTTAAATGTCAGATTGCCTAAGTTACCTATTATAAGTGTCTAGCTAAAGATTTTTGCTGATAGCTTTCGAGTAGTTCCTGTTCTATTATCGGTCTATTGTGAGGATTTTGAAAGTGGTAGGACTTTTCGTGTATCGATCCGATACACGTTATTTAACGTTAAATAATTATAACGTTGTTGCGTTTTGGATTCAAAGAAAAGGCATTTGGTGCGTTCCAACTTAGTTTTCAGAAATAATGAATAAAACATCAATAGCCGACGTCATATAACACTCCAAATTTATGTTTCCTTCAATATTACTTACAATAAAATGTATTACATTAGTAATTTTTCTTTCTACAATTTAACCAATACATTTACAAGGTCAGTGAGATGATTGGTATATCGCGAAATTATCTCATCGATAATGTTTGACGTAACAATAAACTTTCTTGATAATTTTATTATTACGATTCTTATGCTTACTAAGGAACGTTTTGATGGAAATGTAAGCATATTTGTCTGCAAGTGACGTCAACATTTTATTTTAATAGAAAATACATTTTAATATTTGTCTTTTTATTTCATCCAGACGACAGGGCATTATATAAACTTCACTTTTGGTTTCATTGCCAAAGAAGCAGTCATCGTATAATGACTTTGATAAACTAAATTGCTTATAAATATGGTAACACCCACTTTGTCACTATCTGAATGTTGTGAAGAAATATTATTAAAAATAACTTTTTTATAACATAGAAGTAGCAAACTATTATATTTAAAGCAAATATAGGTAGTAGCTACTTCTGAAGACTGGATTCGAATGCCCTTCAAACCAGAACACAGGAATGCTTCATACTACTGTCATTAATAGGTGTAACAATAGTGTCTCTGGAGTCAAACTACACAGAATTCTACTATCAAAGACTCACGATTATTCGATTTTCACGGTCATCTAACCGAGTCGTGTCGGATCAAGACGGGCGATACTCTTTCGAAATGCGATGAGATCACGGAAATAAATTAATTCGACATCTAGTCGAGATATCGCTCGTTAAGACGAATGTTGCAACAGTTACATAAAGATTTTTATAGCCCAGATTTAAATTTTATGTAAACGGTCTGATTTTTTGCTATTTTGTTACTATTTATTCAGCGGAATCAGCTTGCCAATTTGGGTACATTTGATGTACAATTTTAAATTAACATCTATAATGTATTTACATCGATTTATTTTTATATTTACTTTACTTTTATACAGGACGCATCATGAGAATATTCCTTTGTTTAAAATTTAATATCTTAACATTCAAAATGATAGTTATAATCTCTCTACTACTTGTCCAGTCTTCTCAAGTTCTCGTTAATTATAATTTTATAATACATATTGTATATTTTCTTAAGAGAGTTTTAAAACACTTATAATTGTCAACCTCATTATAACTTATGAAACAAAATATAATGATTTACCATATAAGGTTAATACGAACATAACTAATTATTGTAAAGTATTATATTACGATAACTTAATGAATTAAACAAAAAATTATAATTAAATTCCGATCTGGGACATATTAATATTAAAGCATTATTCTTGTGTAAAAAGTGTGCTTTTATCTTCGATCAACAATACCAGCAGTTGATCGAAGGCTTTTATACAATAGTTACACGTGAAAATAACCTAAAGCGTTCGTGGGCCAACACATAAATTAATGTTCCACGATTTTTTTTGCTTTTAACATACATGTAATTGTTATTCGTAACTTCAATAAAAACCGAGCTGCAACAATAAATATGGTCAAAGAGAATGGATCAGATGAAAAAAATCATTATGAAACCCGTGAAAGTGACATTAAATTAGAATAATGTTCAGTTGATGCAAATGATGATCATGCAAGTATCTCTCTGCGGTTGCTCAAACCGCCGATTCGTTATATATTATCACATGATTGTCTTCATATGAATAATGTGTAGTCTTGGAAGCAAGTAAGTATCAGATTTCAATTAGAACCAATCCTTTGGAATATAAAAAAACATTTTAGTACCTACACAAAAATGTTTGCATCAGTCGCTGTATTATTATTATTAGTTTTAATTTTTTAATAAAATTTTATAGATTTAAGAAATCTGTGAGATTCAGAGGGTAAATCAATTCAGATGTTTTAAATAGACCTATAGCATCAATTCGATTGGATTTATTTATTGACGATTGGATTTATTTATTGAGGTAATTGTTAAATAATTTTAGGTTATTCAAATTCAAGTTTAAGTTATTCATTTTACGTATGTATCTAACACATATGCAGTCCATTTCAAAAAGACATATTATATTTAAGTGTTTTTTTTAATTTTGCTTCTCCAAATTATCATACCACGTGAATCGTTTAAAAGTGGAACGATCAAGGTGCAGGAGGCAATAATATAAGAATTATAATCTTATGTTATAAGAACGTGCAACCATTCCAGCACATTCAATTATCTGGTACATAATACTTTTTCTAAAGGTGAGGACAGGTGCAGTAGCCGCGAGGGGACGTGTGCGCGTGCGCAAGTGACGTGGGGTGCTCGCAGCTTTGACAATTACAATAACTTGTTTTATTTTGTCTGTAATTGCAGTATTTATCTATTGATGTTGAATTTCTGTGCTTCTTTCGTATATCATTATTTATTTTAATACTTGTTTATTTACCTTTAACGACTTCAGTTAATCGTTGTTTCTTCGATTTGTAACATTTATCGAATATCTCAAGTAATCATAATATAATTGATGTAAAATTGTCATTCGCACTGTTTATTTCTCTGGAACAACATAATTATGACTCATTTTATATTTATTTTAATACCTGCTAACATATTTATTATTTACTTGCAAAATTAATAGTGTGTGATGCTATACGCCACTACCATTAAATTTATTTTATGTATCTACGTACTTTAGGATGACGGTGCACTTATTTCTTTCAAGTAATTTACTTGTAAAGATTTCGGCTGTATTTTGCTATGTATTGAGATAATATTTGGAAATATTATTTTCGAAGGTGACTTAGAGATCTTTATTCTATTTAATTTTATATGCCTTCTTTCTCATAGTTGTTTTCATATTTCTGTTACGTTAAGTTAAATATAGATTATTTTCTTTATCCTCGAACTTGTGTTACTCATCAGTACTTTTGAATATTAGAAGCACTCGACCGTTAAAGTCGAAGATAACGTATTCTTTATTCCACCACCCCACATCAGCCTGAGGCAGGACGCGGCCACATATGGCTATCGCCAACAGCTGTCGGCCGTTATACACCGCATTCAAATTTAACGTCACACGAAGGCCTGTTTTATCAAATGTCAGTGACAAAGTTGTTTTCCCTGCTTCTTATGTATGTATTTTATTTTATATCTTTATTTTACCTATTATATTTGTTAATTTGTTATTGCTTTTGGTATCTTCTTCGTTATGTATGAACAAAATACTAAACACTCGCAGTGCTTCAAGGACTGAATAACCAGCCTGGCAGTCCAAAGTCTAAATGATGAATTTAGATCCATTTTAGATCTGGTCGATTGTGTATTAGTCTTTGTATCCATGGCATTAGCTTTTGTGGGGATATGAGTTCAGAAAGTGTCAGCGTTATTTAATGTTGATACTGCTAGTCTGTTCAAAACTTTGTAATGTCTTCTGTAATGTACATATGTATTCAAATCCAATCACTATATTTTTTCGCTTAAAATTTCATACATTCCCAACTTTTAAGTATCTCTTAAATTAAAGTTGTTTATATTCTCCATCCGCTTACTAATCTGTTGTACGCCAAAAAATAAACATTTTATAATGAACTGCCTGCCAAATTGCGTGTAGTGTTTTTTGATTTCACTCACATGTACTGTAAGCATAAAACTATCGTTGGTGATCACCCCCTTTGTATTCACTATATTTTAGTCTTATATCTGAAAGTTTTGGGTATATTATGGGACTTTAGTATTTTTTAAATATTAAAGTAGCAAACAAGCGTGCAATTCACCTGATGGTAAGTGGACACTGCCGCTTATGGACATCTGTAACAAATGCCATATAGAACAGTGGTTTCTAATTTAAGATGATTATAAATACGTCGCCATTCTTGAGGATTATGATGTTCACCTCATATGTATATTCAGCCGGCGTATTACTGTCATGATAAATAGACTACCGTGTCAAACAGTTGCGCAATGACACGTTTCAATGACAATGAATGTAATATTATACCCTCCACAAATGTTGCAGCAGCGTCATATTTAATAACCTCTCTTCCTTTGGGAAGTCGGTTAAAAAGTCGTCCAACTATCATTCATTTTGGTACATGTGAATTAAGTCTTACCGATGTATACGTGCAAACAGCAAATTCGTATGCAAATGATAAAATCTTTTGCTTATCGAGTGTCTTCTTAGAGCCATTTCTCTCTGCAACATAATTGCAGGCATGTTTAGCGTTAGCTCGGGCAACACCTTTTCTGTGTAGTTTTTATGTCTTCATTATAGTTGCGTGACAGTAGTGCCACGCCCCCGTCCAGTATCTGTTTCTTTCGCATCAATTCTGCACCCACTGCTTACATTATTGAAATTTTAAAGAAACTTCTAAGATCAATCAATTTACATCATCTTAGTTTTTGAACTTCTACGTTGATCATGATCTTCAAAATCGAAAAATTAAAACTTTATTCGTAAAGATTTAAGCATAGCCTACGTGATTTTAGGAAATGCTTAACACATTAATAATTTTAAGAAGGAAGCATTGCAATTTGTAGGAGGTTCAAATGTCTTCAACACTATTGACTTTGAAGAACATACGATAAACAACAATGACAAAAAGACTAATAATACTAATGTGAGAAAATAAATTCCATAATTCATATATTATAATGGAAGGTGTAAGTAGGGAGTTCGCGTTATAAATAAAACCACATAATTTAATCTTCGTGATTCGTATTTCTAAATAATAACAGATTACACGTTAAATCCATGCAGCACTTGGAAGACTTCGCTAACGTATCGGTAAATCACAATTGCATTCTCGGATCGAATCGAGTTACATTATTCGGGTTTCATAACGTCTTACTGCGGAGAGGACATTCGGTGTATCGTGAGGTCGGTGTGAGGTCGCATGAGTCATCGCGAAACCGGATTCGCAGCCCGACTCCGCTCCGGCTAGGCGACTTTGTGTACCGCGTTGGAGATGTTTCACTTCTAAGTTTACAGTATTGCCTTTAGTTAGACGTATTCGTCTAGAAATTGTTTAAGCTAGGAGTAGATATAAGAGTCGCTGCGAAGTAATCAACGATTTGTTACGGAAATATGGTGAAGGAATAGGGTATTTGAATACAATGAAAATATCCATCAAACTATTGTTAGCTTAAAAGTAACTATGATTTAATTTAATTTAATTAAGCTCACACAATATTTGAAACGACTTGTAATCTTTTTAGTAAATCAATAATAAAATATTGAAATTTCCGTACTTGGCCATGTACAAATTAAAGGATAATAAAAAAAAGAAAATGGAAAGAAACAGAATGAAATAATAGCAAATTAAGCTAATCACGCTATCTACACTTAAAAAAAACTCATTTCACACTGGAATTTTTCATGTATCATCAGGGCCATGAATACACAAAAACGAACACCCAGACCCAGTACAAAAGTCTAAATTTATTATTTGGATATCCGACCGGCCAAGTATCAAAACCAAAACCGTTTGGACGTCAAACCGGTATGGTAACCGTTGCACCAAGCGGATCGAAATAAGATAAATTTCAATACCAAACATATTATTTAATAAATAACAGTACTCTCAGTATTGATATTGGTAAAATGATGTTTTCACTAAGATTCTGGCGAGCTTGTAAAGATAATTTTTATATTGCAACGCTGGTATGAGTCTGCACGACTTGGACCGCATTGAATATGCAAAAATCAAATGCAAATGTACTCTTTATCTTTATAGTTCTTTCTTTTTCGGGTTATTTACCTCTGTATAAAAATAACTTACGATTTTTATGAGTATTTCTTGTGCCCAATACATTTTGATACTGTTTTTTGGACATTTATCCAATTTACATTCTTGGGTGGTTTATATGAATGATTTTTTAAGGTATTTTATTGGTATCTCTATAGTACAGACTTACTCTTTTGAAATTTGTTTGAAATACAAACATACAAGCTTTACCTACTACGTAATCTATTTACAGCATTTGTTGCTCGTTAGTCATTGTTTGCTGTCTCTTACTAATGTACAAAATTATATGTGTGACTATATCTAATCCTAAAGTGCTTATGCATTGTAAAATTCTATCTATTACAATAAGTTTTCTAAAACTATAGATATTTAGTTACTAGTTTTAATTAAAATACCGTTGCATTTGACAATACTTGTATATAATTTTGTATTTAAATGTAGTCACTTGGTAGCATAATCGGCTTATTTCAGTACGGCCTAACTGTGAATCATACTGCGCCACTTTTGAGTTTCTTAACAATAATCAAATTACATAATTATAATAATCAACGATAATATAATTAATTTGAATTTGTACTGATAAAATACTTTTTGTACTAAGTCTTCCATACGAGTCACTTACATATTTTACGGTTTACAATGATATTAAGCATTTTGTGCGGTTTAGCTGTTTTCTGTGTGTGCCCCTCCCAAAGATAAGCGTGATAGCGACTTGGCCGATTAGATTACCACCGTTTGCATATATGATTCAGTTTGCCGACTACTTCTAGAAAAATAAACATATGCTACTTAGCGGGCAATGAGATTTTTCTTAGAAGTCTTTTGTGAAGTGCAGATGATTATATAGAGAGCTTCACTTAGCTATTCGGAGAAATTGGTCTTGCATTCAGTACAGCTTAAGCCGTTAGGCCTGCGTGTCTTCAAACAACTATAGGCTTGCATTATACTGATGGAGGAAGGCACGTGCTAGTGACAAAACCAAATTATTAATTGTTTAGTCCAAATATGGTGTACGTGTAAAATACACTCAAATACTAAGCATTGTAATCTTAGCGCCTTATCAGTCTTTAGTTTATCAACAACAATTGTACCGATAAGGCGCCGCGAGACACGTAATACTACTGATGTGCTTAATGAGTTAATGAGTACGCTTCACGAATTCTTCACGGCTATATCAATAAACTTACTGTCCTGTCTTAACTACATAATTGTCTCAATGGAAATATAAAAATTCTTTCTCAGTGGATTCAACAAATTAATGGAAGGCATGGTAATTCGATGTGAATTCTGAATTAAAATCTGCCTCCTGCCTCATTTCATTGCCTTTGTGTGGAGTGTCGTTCACAGGGTTAATAGGCTCATGCACTTAGCGTTTTTGTTTCCCGTTTGCATTCATAACTTGTGCAATGCTGACACTAATAGCAGTTGCATTCGTTACTGTTCTGTTATTGTCGTTCTCTAACTGTTGTTGGTCACGTTTTCAAGATTCCTGCATTGTATATAGTCGTCTATATTACATGAATTTTAAGTATAATTGGGAATTAAAGATACGAAATTGGAAGGGAACCAGACAGGGCCACATTAAGTACAATAACTTAAACTAGAAACTGGCTAGTAATTCACCTAATCTTAAGTGGCCCCAATCTTAAGTAGCCGCTACAGCTTGTACACACGTGACACGGAATTCGAAAACAGTTAGGGAGAGTCAACTGTCTACTGAAGTTGAACTTGAATGCCTCACTTTGTTAACTTCAAGAACTCTTTAAGTTTGTTCACTTTTTTCAAGTACTCTTTTTTCGTGCTCTAAACTTAGTTTCTCGTACAAATCTCTATTCCTTTCATTTATTACCGTTATTGATGGTCAGAACACGACATCGCGACCGCAAATCGCTACCATTTCCACTGCTGCGGTTGGACAGAAAGAATTAACCGTAAGATTGTTGACTTTCCATGCACATTTACTGGTGATATCTTAATCGTTACTTTGTACTTTATTTCTATTATTCTCATTTACATTTGAAACAGATATGATTATTGTAACAATCGCTATAACTTGGCGGTATAAAAGTTTGTTAATTTGGCTGTTTAAAAGTTTTTCAATTGTACTATATTGTTTTTAGGGTAAATTGAACTTTAGATTCGATTTTACGTTTCGTGTAAATTTGATGTTAATTTCTATATATTATTGAACGAAATGTATTATTGGAAAATCACCGGTTCATGTATTGTAGATTATTTATTTTAGCAATCACAAGGTGACAGAGCATAGTGCCTTATAAGCTGTTTTTATTCTGCTATAAAATGATTATTATTTAGGTTTGGCTCAATCTTTATGATTCCAAACTGATAAACTGATATCAATATTTTTTAAGTAAATATACCATTTTGTCTCATCGCAACAAGTGTGTAGGTCAAAATATGTTTATCGTTTAAGATTAGTTTAGGATTAGTCGTTTATATTTTTAATGTAGTAAGACAATTTGATATCTTATATTTTTCTTACTTTTTCATTCATATTCTCGTATTATGAATTATGACACGAATTGTTAGTGACATCCATCCAATGGCATCGATCAATATACAGCGACAGCCCAGTGAATAAGACTACTCACTTCGCTTTGAGTAACACTGTTTTGATACAATTGCAGTAGTAGTAGTACTATAGTCCTGACGCCGGAACCGTGCGGTCCTGAAAGCTGTCAATCAGTATCAGTTGGACATAACTAGAGATGTGCCT
>DWPV01005957.1:0-11918 GCA_018251915.1 Urbanus proteus proteus
CTCGCTGCGCTCGGGCGCTAACTCACGCCGTGCCGTAATAGGCCACTTAAGTCACACGTATCGTAATGTACTATTATGTTTACCCTAAAAATTAGTGTCCAACCGAAGGTCTAATTCTGGCCGAAACCGAAGCCGAAGCCGATCGTTCGGCAGTCACGGCACCTTCGGCCGAAGCCGAAGCCGAAGGTTTGAAAACTCTTAGAAATTCAGCTTCAGATTGGCTAAAATTAATATTATAATTAGTTGAAAGACATGATTTTCTATCTTAATTTAAAATCAATAACTTCTAAAGCTGATTTTGAGCTGAGCAGTCCATTAACACCTTATATTAAAGACCTAATTTAATTAACGACTAATTTAAAAGACCGTAATACCGTAAAAAGGTACCACCGCTACACCTATTTCTGCCCTATAAGAGCAGTGTTAAACACTGGTGTGTTCTGGTGTGAAGGGTGTGGTAAGGGAGACATACTTATCCGAGCGTTCCAACTCAGTCCTCATGGATAGTTACACATCTGTGGTCAATTTTAGGTATGATTTATTCCTATCGGGGGTTGACTGTGGATATCCATGGGCGTCAGTGGCCATTTACAATCAAGTGGACTGCATGCTCGTTTGCTACTTCGATCATATGAAAAAACCCGATCTCGTAATCATCATTTACGAGATGTTTTATTACGAAATAATAATGCCATAATTCAATTACCTCTTTCCTATATTTATTTTTATTTATTTTCTCTTTTCTTTTTTCTTTTCCTTTTTTTTAATTCTTAATATTTATATTTGTTTTTTTAAGCTGTGTAAATATTTTAAGATCTTAGTTTATTAGTTTATATTTAGTAATAATATTATTTATTTATTTATTTATTTGTGTTTTAATGAGGAATATGCGTATATACGAATTTAAGGCAAATAGAACAAAAATTTATTAAAGGTAAAAAATATATTTAAAAAGTTTAATATTGAAGGTATGGTGCATGAAAATATCTATAAACTGCTGTCCTGTAAAATTGACTTTTTAGACATACAACAGTTTACTTAGGAGCATAGATATTTAATCTCTATGTATCTATGTGAATTATACAAATCAGATTAGGTATTTATAGTCTTTTCTAAGGTTGGCTGTTTTTGCGATACTTTATGTCCTAGGCTTGATTCAGGTTAGGTATCTAATATAAGTTTTGTGTTTTACATTCCATAAACATAATTTAAGTGAAAAAATAGATTGATGAAAATGAACAAATAATAAAATTTTAGTCTAGAAGTCTTAGTTTAACATCTTTTTAGTTTTTATCTTTAATTTGCTACCGATAGTTATTCATACTTACAAGAGTTTGTGTCACTATATAGTAGGGCCTATAGAATAGAAATAAAAGGGAAGAATATATAGACTTAATAAAAATAGAATTTAAAATATTCTCATTTTACAATAATAGCAGATATGAACCGGGACATAAATGATCGTATTTGCTACCAACATATTATATTCTACAATTTTTCCAATCTGTCTTAACTTTAATAAATATTTGATTAGTTTTAAGAATTTGACATGGTAATTGCCCTCGTAGTAAGTCCTCGAATTTACATTTTTAATATCCGTGAATGATTGATAAAATAAAGGGAATTTCCAAATCCCTACTTAATTATATTCATTCTGAATTAATTTTAATCATTCTGAATGAAAAATTAAACCTTCCAATCAGTTTAATTTTTAAATGGCTATTTCCTAAGCACATATCGATATATAAAACTTGTGTGTATTAATTTGTCTGTGTATTTAGGCTAATAAATGGCTGGTATTATTTTGATGCTATTTTCAGTGCATAGCTTAATATATTTACATAAACAAATATTTACCTCGAAAATATTAAGGGAGCATGCAGCACTATTGTTGAACGTTGACTCAAACTAATGTTACTTTGCCTACTTGTATCTCTTAATCTCATCACGGATATTGTTATGTATATCTAAAACTGATGTTTGTTCGTATATCAGAATATTATTAATTACAAAGTATAATACAAATGTTTAAGTATTAAGTTCTGATATGCGAATAGGAATTCTGTGAATCTTGAAAAATAAAAATGACCCATTTCAAAATTGTGGTTTCATTGCTTTATAATTTCTATCTATTTAGTTTATAAAATTTATTAAGGTTCTAATACTACTTACCTGCCTCAACGCCGAATGAATTATGCGGTGAATACGGTCAAATGAGTACACGTTGGTAGATTCCTTGCAACCGCACGTTTTTCTGTATCGTTTAAATAACTAGTAGGTATGTAATTAAATTTTAATAACTCATTCAAATGCCCACCGTTTTTGAGTCACATTCCCTTCTCATAAATTAATAATTTGCTTTTCTTAGGAATAAAATAAAATTTTCTTTGTCGACATTTTCTCAATCACGCTCTAGCTAGCACTGAGAACTTCAGGGGAGGCTTTTGTTGGGTACATCAAAGGTTTTCCTCACTTTAACCTTAATTGTAAACACACACACATTGTGCACACATCAGACCAAGTAGAGGTATAGAACGAGTATACCTGTTTTAATGTCGTACTATACATTGAAAATATATATATTTGTATTATAAAACCAGATAAAAAACATTAAATATTTATACTACAAAGATGCCTTATATTTATAACTAAATAATTAAACCAAATGTCTTGGAAGTAACGCGAAAAGTCACCTCTCACTGCGTTATATCACTTTCCCACACACATGCACGTTGTCGAACGCTTTACGACAAAAATTTCACCATTTCTATCCATAAAAACAAGACTATACACAAATTTAGAAAAATATCACAACGAAACAGCTCTTCCCACGTTACCGCGAAAATTCCTTTTTTTTAAATTATTTTCCTTTTTTATTTCTTATTTATTTTAAAAACATTTTTTGCCTCAGCTGATAAATGGCCTTATTCTGCCAAACAAGTTAGAAATAATGCCGCAACACAGAAATAGCAATTGGTTATATTACAAAAAGATAAATATTTGATAAGCATCAGATTAGCGAAGGCATTAAAGGCCATTTAAATTAATGCGTAGATTATAATCTGTTAAAACAATATTTGGCGGCCCTCAGATTAATTAACAGCAAAATTAAAATTAAAGCGTAGTTAATATAAATTGTTAAGCTCTACCTGAAATATGACAAAATTAACTCAACATTTTGGTCAGAGCGGAAATTGTGAAAACCGCAACCTTTAGTGGGATTATCGACCGGATGCACGGCTCACCGCGTTTTATTATCGAAGTTAATTAATCTGTATTATGCATGTCAACAATATCGTCAACCAACCCTTTTGTTCGTTATTGAAGTGCTAAAATACTAACAGACAAGATAATACGAAAGAGATATTTTAGTTTAGACACAGGACTCCGAACTTATGTTACTTATTAAATTATGTTACTTTTTAAAATGGTAGAACAATGTAGTTCGACTCCGGTGTCATCACCGCCACACCTTTATCTGGGGTTGATTACAGATGTCCTTGAGGCCCTTGAGCAGCAGTGGCCACTTACCATTACTGCATGCTTGTTTGCTACTTCGATCAAATAAAAAAATGTCTTTTACAGGTGGCTGCTTCCTCCGAAATTATATACCAAATCAAAGACTGAGTTAGAATACCTCATATTCCATATAAATCTCATTATATGTAGTAGGTACATAACCTATGAACAAACAATATAATTACTACCGTTTCAAATTTGTAGACAACACAGCTGCAGGCAGCATTTTTGACACATTCGATGTGTGTTATACCAACAGTATAAAGAATATCTACCCACTAATAATAAATATTAATCAATGGAGTATGGATGGAGTCGTTTTAGTCCATTGATTAAACTCCATTAATCAATGGACTAAATTAAACTCCATTCCTAATGGAGTTTAATCAATGAACTAAAATGTTTTGTATTTTTCGTTCTACATTTCGCCAAATAGCTACACATACCTTTTTCAAAACGAAAACCATCAAAGCGTAAGGAAGGAGCTGTAATTAAAATCATGACTGAGATGGCATTTTCCGCTTTGAGCCGTAAAATAAGCTCTTTAATTAGAGTCTAAGTAAAGCTTGCGGTGGTACTTGCGTTGTTAATAATAATAATTTGTAGATAACTGCTTAGGATATCTCAAGACTTGTTTAATAAAAGATGATTTATTTTAGAGGTAGCTAACGAGTATGTACTTCACCTGATGGTAAGTGGCTTCTGCACTACGAGTATATGGACGTCTGTGATCAAACTCAGATAAGATCAGTGTTAAGACACTGAGGACCCCAGGTGCGTTGCAAATGTTGCTATCCCTGAGGATAAGTTGGAATGCTTCCGATAAATACCTTATTACGTACAAACTTCAGTTTAGAACACCGCAGCGCCAAATGCTCCTGTTATAAGGCAGGAAACGTATGATGTTGGTGCCTCCGGATTTGAATCACATCTGGGATCTTTTTTTTTGTACCCACCTGGGGGCCACATCTATATCCATAGTATAGCCGTATAGCCTCAGGGATAAGGAGGGCTTCGGGGGGGCGCATCAGGTACCTAGTTACCACCTTTTTATTTATGTATGTTCACAAAGACTGCTATACACAAACATATATTCGGTAGTAAAATAAAAAAAAAACATATTTTGGACAAGTGTCAAGTGGAATGTAACTTTACAAATGACGTAACGGAATACGGTTCTTGAGATCGCCGATTGTGTAGAGCAGCAAAGGGTGTGAGTAAATTAATTTTGAGAAAATTTAATTTCCTACCAGTCATAACTTCTAAGCTTTAGTTGAATGCTCAAACTTGTAACAATTATAAGAAAGTTTATTTTCTCAATGAAATAGAAGCTTAGACGGCGGAAACTTTGAATCGAACGTTAAATGTTTTGAAGTAAAAATTATTATACTTATAAGTAGTTACCTTATTCCTTGCACACTAGATATACAATAGAAGTATCAAAACCTTTAGCAAAACCTTTAAAGAGTTTACCTTTATACCATTTTTTCACGAGGGGAAACCTTCAAAAATACCCGACGCCTCAGGAGCGACGCCTAGTTTATTATGTGGGATTTTATCGCAATAAAACCCTCCCGGTGGCCGTCCTCGGCGCTGAGAAGAGGTGATCTCAGCAGGGAAAGCCATCCGGAGTCCTCTGAGCGCGTTGCCCCATCGGGCTTTACCTCGGTCGAGCGTTACTCTCGCCGCTCCGTCAGGTAACACGGCGGAATGCGACCGGAATGCGGAATAAAATTGGCTGATTTATTTCCTTGGTAAGTAATAAATAAAAGTAATAATATTTTAACCTATACAAATAAATTAAATTGAAGTGTCTGTTTGTGATTTCATAATAACATTCTTTTACTCAATGCATATGAAAGTATATACCGTACCTATAACGGAAATGCATTTTTTTGTTTATCTGTCTGTTTGGCTGAGGTAATCTTTTAAACGGCTGGACCGATTTTGACGGGACTTTCACTGGAATATAGCTAAAGGTTTTAGGCGTAACATGGGTTACTTTAATTTTTTTGAAAAAAGCACTAGCGCGCGTGTGCCTTGCGCATGCGGCCGCCGTCGCGGGAGTGCTGGATGTTATCTATGTTTAGATAAGTATTCCTTTTTACTTTTTTAACGCGGGTGAAACCGCGGGGATCAGCTAGTTACCTGTATAAAAGGTATTTATAACAACTCGAATTTTATGAAGCAATAATATGCGTAATGACAGTTATTACCGAAAATTGCGTCCTCGTTTAATTAAAACGGCTATCGGCACAATGGAATCATTCAGGCGAACGCGACATTAATTATTTCGATGGAAGTCAGATGATTGAACGATATACATACATAGAGCTATGTATCTAATAGAAATGCGTTTTGTTAATGGCCTCGCAAATAAAAGTGATTCCGGAATCATTTCAGTCAGTCGCAATATGCATTTATATAAATCTATAAATGTATTCTATACATGTACCTAAATGTAGAAAATGTAAGGTTAGAAATGGTAAGCATGATCGATATACAAAATGTCTGTGTCTGTTTGTTTCTTTGGCCGAGGTAATCTTCTAAACGGCTGGACTGATTTTGACGGGACTTTCACTAGAAGAGCTGAAGGTGAAGTTCTAAAGTTCTAATGCGTAACGTAGGCTACTTTAATTTATGAAAAAGCTGCAACGCGCGCTGCACGCGCACGCGGACGCCGTCGTGGGAGCGCGGCATATCACTTACCTACATATTTTATATATGTACCTACGATTTTTACAGCAATTTTATAAAGGACTTGAACATACAGCGTCATTTATAAGTACTCAAGTATATTTACCGACATGGTTTTTGTCTGTAGGTACAGTACATAGTGTGCTGTTATGAAAATAATTGTGCTTCTGGATCAGATAATATTATACTCATTTCGTAAACGATTAAGCTAATTTCGCTTATCTTTAACGGGAAGATAGAGCCTCAACGTAATGACTAAGTCATAATATTTTGCATTTTGAATGTTTCACAAGAATACGGCATAACAATTCTATTTATTAATAATTCTGTGGATATTTGATTATGATTGCATTCCCGATGGATGGCTTCCCGATGATTTCAGAGATAAATATTTGTTCATTCTCGTTTACGGATTTCAGTTTGACCGCTTTAACAAATTATTTAATTAACACAATATTTTAATTCGAATTGTGGTTGACGTTCCTATAATCTCGAGATTGTTGTTTAAATAACTGAATAAGTTGATTTGTGGTATTGGTTTTTGCTCCTTTATTTGTGTTAAATTTATTTTGTGTTTGACTGTCCAATAGCTGCTGTGTGGTTGTTTCTTTTTAATTTGGTTTATTTGTGGATTTTGTGGTTAATGTCAACTACATAGCGATTTTTTCTTGAATGATCTAGTGATTGATGACTAGTGCTTGGTGTTTTGTGAAATGATGGTGAACAGATGGTGATATACGTATAAAGTATCTGTTTGTGATTTCAAAAGCACAACTTTTTTCTCCATGTATATGAAAGTATATACGATACGTATAACAAAAATGTAATTTAAAAATTTGTCTCTATCTGAGGTAATCTTCTAAACGGCTGGAGCGATTTTGACGGGACTTTCACCGAAAGATAGCTGGGGTCTAAGACAAATTAAATTTTTGAAAAATGCATTAGCGCGCACTCCACGCGCATGCCGGCCCTTCGGGGGACAGCGGGGTTTCAGTTATGTTTAAATATGTATTCCTTTTTACTTTTGAAATGCAGGTGAAAGCGGGGGGATCAGCTAGTTTCATAATAAAACACCACCGCGGTCATCCGTCCAAGAAATTCTGTGAATTCTATTAGGAGGGTCTTTGTTATGTTACAAAAATGTATCACAATCTGGCATCCACTTAAAATGTTTGATATAAACATACGAAAAGCGAAACGCTAGAGTGTGTTTGAAAGTTGAGCTTTAATGCCACTTAAATTTGCCAAGCGTTGTAGAAAAGTGATGTTTTACTCTTATTTTGAACTAGCTGATCCCGGGATTTCACCCACGTTTAAAAAGTAAAAAGGAATACGTATTTAAACATAAGTGGTACCCAGCGCTCCTGCGACCTGTGCGTGCGTGTGGATTGCCCGTTATGGGGCCTAATTAAAGTAGCCTATTATGTTAGACCTTCAATTATCTTCTAGTGAAAGTCCCGTTAATGTCGGTCCATCCGTTTAGAAGATTACCTCAGCCAAATAGACAGGCAGACAGTATTTTTTTTTAATTGTAGGTATATTTGTTATAAATATTCTGTATACTTTCATATGCATTGAGTAAAAAGTTATTTTGAAATCACAAACAGACACTTAAATTTTATTTATTTGTATACATGCGTTTCGTTGCGTTTCGTATTGCGATGCTGAAACTCCTAGTACCTACTCGAGAGCGAAAAATAGCAGTTTATATTTATTTGCGACGTCAAATAAAGTATGTTTCTAAGTTACTCATAGCAGTTACTTATTTTGTAACTTGAAAATTTTCAAATTTAAATTTCATCGTCAGTTAAATACCGTACTAATTTCCGTACTAGGATTTTCTGTGTCGTTTGTGCCACGGGCACATGAAAAAGACGAATACACAACATCCAGTCCTAGAACAGGAATGTAAATTCAACTTTTATATTGGTAGGTAATGTTTGTCCCTGTAGTCCCGGGACCAGAATAGGCTACGGTATCCTTTGCCTGTCGTAAGAGGCGACTAAAAGCGCTTTAAAGAGGCTCTCTCTTTAAAGCGCTGAGGCGGCCAACAGGGGAGTTTTAGTGCGGTAAGAATCCCACATAACCCGGCGTCGCTCCCGAGGCGTCGGGTACCTTTTGAAGGTTCCCCCTCGTCAACAACAAAAAAGGTAGGTAACTGTTTGTCTGGGGTTCGCTCTTGGGATTCTGTGCGTGTCAGACCGGTAGTGACCGCTCTGCCACGCTGGTAGTCTTTGCTACGAGTAGGTGTACGTATTTGATAAACCTATTTTGATATAAAACTGTTAATAAATAAGAGTATAATATTTCGCTTAAACATGTGAGGTAACGTTTTTTAAACGCGCGTGAAACCGCGGGGCGTTGCCAGTATTTTATAAATACAGAGTAACATTATTTCCTGTACTTCGTTATTCCGAACCGGAGTCAAATTGTGTCTACAAAGCAGATCAAAGCTATCAAACGTTAATAACTTCGTTCTTAGAGGGTTTACAATATCCCGCGATCGGTTTCTCAACTCAGCAATTCATTATGGAGTTCGGCGGTTACTTAGTTATTTAAATAAGGCTTATCTGAATATTATCTTTAGTATTTCATTCATAGATTTATTCAACTTGTCGAAACAAAAATGGACCTCTATAAAATCTTGCTTACTTTATGAACATGTGTATTGTGTATGTTTTTGATCGCTAAATAAGTACCTACTTGGGAGAAAAACTAAACTATGTTCCACAAAATATCCTTAATATTGCATCAAAATCGATACAGCCGTATTGAAGAAAATAAAAAACAACGCTTTTGTTTTGTTTTATATCGTGAATATAATTGGCAGATCAATTGGCAAGGTACTACATTAATATTAATAGTTTATTGTTCAGACTATCTTTCAGTATCAAGTAGTGGACTGACCGTCTTTGTTCCAGTGAGGCGAATTATAATTTATTTTTATTTTTTACGGTCCTAAAACAACAAGTTGCTCTATATAAAAAAGACAAAATAATTTATTATAGTTACAGCAATTTACGAACTCAATTTTCCAATGTTATCACAGTAATAAAACACTAAAAATATGGTTCGAAATTTTCAGGCGTAAGTTTTTCAGTATTATCGCAATAAAAAAATTACGTTATGATTATAACGAATACAGTATTCTTTTGTTAGGTTATTACTTGTTATAATACGGTTATATTAGCTATAATAACTTAAATAATTTATAGACGTGTGGTAGAGGTTTTAGTGCAAATGTTTCCGCTCATATTACGTGCAGAAAACTTTGTTTACTGAAATCGTAGGCTACAGCCTGTGTAGGGGATTTTCAGTCGTTTCACAGGAAATTGCGACGCCGAACCCTTTAATAAAAATACGAAAAGCGACGCAATACTTACTCTTATGAGTTTTATTATAAACATACTTACGTTCATAATAACATTTACATTGCTCGTTGAGTTGTTTCTAAAAGAAACATGAGTAAAATTTTATTAAAATGTTGCCGTAATATTATTTTCTTGTATTAATTATTTCTCGGATATCTGAGTTTTGTAAGATCTATACACAGTACCTACTTATAAGTTAGTATCAAGAACTAAACGAATCTACACAAATAAATATCTAAAAATCGATACAAATAAATAAAATTGAAGTGGCTGTGATTTCAAAATAACACTTTTACCCAATGCATATGAAAGTATACACGATACCTACATATAACGAAAATGCAATAAAAAAATGTGGTCTGTCTGTCAGGGATCAGCTAGTATGAAATATGAATGAAGTTAGTGTCAAGAAGTAAACGAAACACTAACCCCACTTCGTCAAGATCGCAGATTGCCGAGTTCAATCGCCTCTCGATCGCTGTGGAAAATTATCTAGATTCCGTGAAAGTGCCAGTAACCCTTAATCAACTCTTTGAGGAATATTTTACAAAGAAAGTGCTTCGTTTCATTATGGTTCTACGAAGTGCATTTTGACCACAAAATTAAGTTGTAGAACTTTGTCAGCGTTTGGTTTTTAGGGTTCCAAGCAGAAAAGGTAAAAAGAACCCTATTACTAAGTCTTTTTTACAAAATTTGTATTGTTATGCCCGCTATAATAACATATACCTACTAAAACATTTGGTGGTAAGGAGCAGTCTCTGTGCGAGTTCGACACAATCTCGGTTTTTATTTCATAGATTCTGTAACACTTAATGGATAAACAAAACTTGATTTAAAAAATAATAAAAAATGTATCTGTTGCCAATGTGTATGACTTATGTGGTATTTTTCCCAATTGTTAGGTTTTTTCTCGTAAACTATGTATCCTTTGGTGAAATCAGGATTACCAGTTATCATTCATTGGCGGCAGTGACTTGTACGACTTCAATTACCATCAGGTGGACTGCATGCACGTTTGCCACTTCTTTATAAATAACTAGTATTTACCCGCAGTTACGCTCGCGCTCAAGTGTACATTCCCACAAAGAGGCCGTAGGTATAAAAGTAGGTAGGTACACTGTAAGTATAAAAGTTACTTATATATCCCTCGGGAGTAGTATCATTTTTTGGGATGGAAGGTACTCTATGTCCTTTTCCAGACCCCTGGCAATATATGTGCAAAATTTCATAACGATCGGGAGTCATTAACGCGTGAAGGCGTTACAAACTTAGGACGGCAAGTACTACTTGTTTACCTGAAAAACAAACTATCGTCAAATTGAATTAGAATAATGGAGTACTTACCAATCGCCTATTTGAATGCCAGACCAAATATGCTAAGTAGGGACTACGAACTACAATGCATTTAGTCTAGGGACGAGCTGCAGTTCATCTCCGAGATTTAATCTCGATAGTGGATTCCTGCAGTCCATTCAAACTTCATAGAAATTTAATTGAAATTGTGGATAGTAGAAATCCATCACGTTAATTGTACCTATGATTCACTCACAGTGGCAAATATTTTACTAACATAGATGTAATTGTTTTATATGGATTGCTATGGAACTGTTTTCGTCTGTCTGTTCCTATTTTTTTGTTCTGAAATATAAATTTATGATACTGCGTTACTAATAAAGTGTAAATGTGACTTAATATCTTGTGCTTGTGCGTTCGGAGTGCACGAGGCAAGAGCACAATATCATGTGCTCTTGTGTTCTTTGGAGTGCACGAAAAAGCTCACTTTCCATCAGCTCCACTTGTTATCATTGGACCCTTCAAGCACTGTACTAACTCCCCTTCCTACCTCCTCCCGGTGGCCGTCCTCAGCGCTGTGACGAGGACTCCTCGGTCTCAGCAAGGAACGTCATCCGGAGTCCCCCGCGTTGTTTCATCGGGCTCTACCACAGGCTAGCATTACTGTTGCTGCACCGTTGGGTGCACAGCGGTATGCGACCACGCATACCGCCCTTCCCAGCCCTTCCCCTTTTTGCTTCCCGGGGTTGCTGGATGCACAGTTAGAGCTCCACTCTAGTCGCCCGCAACCCTGAAAGCCCCCTTTTAGTTGCCTATTACGACAGGGTATACCGCAGCCCTATTCTGGTCCCGGAACTACAGGGACCGGACTCTATTAGACCCTAGATCACTCATTAACTAATCATCAGTGGCGGATTTGCAGTCTTGGCCGCCCTAGGCCCAAGGCCATGAGCCGCCCCTTTTTCAGCACCAAAACCACTAGTATTAACGCCAAATTTTTTGACGTTCGCATCCGCATTCGCAAGAAACCATGCAAAT
>DWPV01005958.1:0-11917 GCA_018251915.1 Urbanus proteus proteus
GAGGCGGGCAAGCTGTTCGAGCGGATCGTCTCCGCTCGGATCAGCCGGCATTTGACATACCACGGCCCGGACTTCTCTGAAAACCAGTTTGGCTTCCGGCAGCTGCGCTCAACGGTAGACGCAATCCTTCGTGTGCGAATGCTCTCAGAGCAAGTCATCTCCAGGTGTAGAGTAGTCTTGGCAATAATCCTTGTATTGTATTGTCAACGCTTTTAACTATCGTGTGGTGCGTTCGATTGCGGTCGACGGGGCTCCGGTATGTTCGGAAGCTAAATTCCGCGCAACGTACGAACGTAATTCGAATTGCCCGCGGTTACTGTACCATTTGGTACGAGGCGACGAAAGTCCTGGGGTGGGTACCGCCCTTGGACATCCTAGCGGAATTGGATGCAAGGGTCTTCCGTAAGATCCGTGACGTGTCGTCCGTCAAGGGACTGATCCCTTCGATGGAGAGATGGTCGAAGCGCTTCAGAGGAGGGCCAAATGGCACGCTCTGAGGAGCTGGCGAGATCGGCTCATGGAACCACAGAACATGCGGCACCAGGTGATTGACGCTATTACACCGAACCTTCGGGTTTGGCTCAGGAGTCAGGGTAGGTCACATTCATGTATGCTTCGGTGCGTATCTGAACAGGATCGGACGGGAGGAGACGCCTCTATGTCATCATTGTAGGGCCGACGAAGATACTCCACAGCACACGCTCGAGTTTTGCCCAGCATGGTAGTTCGAGCGGCGGATCCTCGTCCAAAACGTCGGAGAAGACTGCACTTTTGCTGCCATCGTCGGGGCGATGGTTGAGCGCCAAGAGGCCTGTGACATGGGTGCACATGAAGCACACCGATGCGGTGTTCCTGTAGTTCCGGAACCAGAATAGGGCTACGGTATCCGATGCCTGTCGTTAAAGGCGACTAAAAGGGGGCTCCGGGTTTGCGGGCGGCTAGAATGGGAGCTCTAACCGTCCATCCAGCGACCCTGGAAATGACGGCGGTATGTGAGGTCGCATGCCGCAGTGGA
Organism: Urbanus proteus proteus; assembly: GCA_018251915.1. NCBI lineage: Eukaryota > Metazoa > Arthropoda > Insecta > Lepidoptera > Hesperiidae > Urbanus > Urbanus proteus. The sequence goes on from DWPV01005958.1 coordinate 1,016, forward strand.
TCTGTCGGTTGCAGCGAGAGCAGCGCTCACCCGAGCTGAGCCCGATGGCGCAACGCGCTCAGAGAACTCCGGCGTTCTTCGCTGAGACCGCGGAGTTCTTTTCGCAGCATCGGCAGAGGCATCGGGTACCTTATGAAGGTTTCCCTCTCGTCAACAAAAAAAAAACGGTCAGAGTAAAATAGCTTTTAAGTTAAAAAAAATGGGGGGCGCTACAAAATTACTCATGGTCAAGGTGGGCGTTGGACGAAATAAGTTTGGGAACCTATGCTATATATAAATACAGTTGTAGTATGATTTTAGAAAGCATCTTCATAACTAAATCATTAGAATTTAAGCATTTGAAGTAGAAATTAACATAATAATATACCTGAGTAAAGGGTTAAAAGGTTGATTTTACAAAAAAACGTTAAAAACAGGTATTTCAATATTTTTTACGAGAAATCTTGATACGAATTTTCATTGCTTTTATTAATAAAAGCCAATTTCAAAATTGAACTCCTTTATAGTAACTATGCAAAAAATAAAAAATAAATGTTTAATGGCCGCATATACCTGAGTCGTGAAGATTGATATCCATTGCTGACACCCCGTCGTGATGTAAGCAGCACCTTCCTAGCGCCCCTCAGGATGAGCCAGTCAGCCAACTCGAGACCGAAGCCTCCAAGACCACCCACGACTACGTATACGAATTCTTCGTAACACGTATACCTAGGAAATAGTTAAAAGCTTGTTATCTTAACAATAATTAAGATCTGAACTAAATACAATCTAAGTGTAAATCGAAATCCAACTAAAAAGACCATGTCATTGTAAATATTAAGGCTAATAATAATCATTATAAGAATAAAGAAGTAAGGGTAGTTTTAAATATAATAAATTGTAAAGTGTAGATTTATTTACCTTGGCAAGGCTTCGATTTGCATAATAGTAGGCTTGACTGGACGGTTGCTGCGTTCTTCATCACGCAATTTCACGATAACCTGAACAAATATAATATAATATTGAAAAATGATTTATTTAAGTAATAAAAATAAAAGAAAATAAAAACAGTTTTATAATTATGTATTAATAGAAAAATAAAACAATTTAGAATAGAAAAAAATATCGTTGAATTGAGTTAAATCCTTCTTCTTTTTTGAAGTCCAAAAAAAATCTATTGAAATTTAAAGAAATTTCAAAATTCAAACAAAGCTCAATTGGAAACTGTGAATACTCAAAAAGACAAATTAAAAATCAAATACTTTTACAGTAAATTATTTCATGCTCACCTTGCCGATATGTTTGCCAGCGGCCATGTAACGGAAGGCAGTTTCGATTTCGTTCCTGTCGAAGGTGCAGTAGGTGAGGGGTCTGACTGCTCCACTCTCAATACCAGTGAGGAGGAGATCTTGTAGTCGCTGACGGAAGAAAGAAGAAAAATGTTAAATTAGAGCCTTTAAACCAAGTTTTGTTGGTCAAAAGGTTTTACCTAATGTTGTTTTCATAATATTTCCAAAATCGTTATTAAAATCGTTCAAAAACCATAAAAAAACTGGTAACCTCACTTACCATAACATTTATATCAACTTCATCCTTTGAGAAATGGCCGACTTAAAATGTAACTATTCCTACACATTTATACGACGAACCTTTACCTATAAAGCAAAAATGACTAGACGATACCAACCTTCCTAAACTCGAAGGACTGGTCGAAGATGTAATCCAACATGATACCGTGGAAGGAGGTCTCCTTCAGCAAGAAGTACATGCCAATGGCGGTGTTGTTGCTGATGTCGAATTTACCGATCTCAAGGAACCTGCCTCGGTAACTGAGGCAGCGGACGGATGCCTGTGAAATAAAGAAGCAAATTTAGAAAGAATAAATAAAAACTTAAATTGCAATAATAATAACAGAAAGTTTTTCAGAAGAACTTTTGAAAATGAAATCGAAAATTAAAAACAATAAACTCTAAAAAATACACTAAAATAAGACAGCATGATTAGCGTTTTTATTATTTGCCCCGTAAACTCTTGAAGTTTTTAATTATTTCTCTTATAGTTTCAGATTTTGCTATCTGCGTTCACTTGAAAATTTCATAACCCACTTAAAATGTTAATGATAGTACATTATTATAGCACTTCAGGGTACCGTAGTTGTAACAGAAGGTCCCGTACTTTTTGTTGTGCAGTAACGATTTTAATAAAATTAGACAATATTATTTTTTGGTTAATTTTGTGTTCGTATTACCTGTAACTTCTCATCAGACAAAGAGTTAAGAACCAGGTCGACACCCTTTCCATTGGTCTCTCTACGGATCATATCTTCGAAGGATGTGTCACGGGAGTTGCCGATGTTGCTATCTGTATACAAAAAATAGTATTTAGTAAAGATTAAGTTGAAGTTTTCTGTAGCCTCGTAGGTCTGAGTGGTTTGATTTAGATTTTGTTATCAAGATGGACATTTCAAGACACAGGCACAAAGTAAAAAAAATGTAGAAATTAGACGGCCCTATAGAATATTCTATCTATACTTACGATGAACCTTTAAAGGTAAACTCCTAGGTGATTGTAAGGACAACACCACACTACATAATTTCGGAAATGACAGCAGTGCTGCTGTGTACTGGTTTGAAAGGCGAAAGGCTCTTTTTGCAACTTTTTTGAAGAACCCTGTGTTATAGCGCTCCGGGAATACCTCAGGAGGAAGATCATTCCACATCTTGCACGTCCTTGGCAAGAAAGAACGCGCAAACTGAACTGTGGACGACCGCCACCAGTCCTGTTGGTGTGGATGGAACTTCATTCTTCGGTGAGTAGTGCGATGGAGAAAGGGTGACATAGGCACTAGTTCAAAAGTTCCTCGGAACAGTCACCATTGCAAGTATAATACAAGCGTCAATGTTATTATGATATTAATTTATCGAATCTCACCCTTCAGCTGCGGGAACAGCTTCTTAATAAAGGCTCTCTTCTCAGCGGTACCAACGGTGGTGAACACCTCACAGCCGAAGTGGAGTGCCACGTTGATGGCAGCCTGACCAACACCACCGGAGCCGGCGTGGATGAGGATCGATTCACCGCGTTGGATTTGACCAACCATGATCTGTTAGTATAAAAATTGATAGTGTCAGATAATCCGTGTCAGATAGGTAGATCCATCATTCCTAACAAAAAAATGAAGCCATTTTTAAAATTGTCGGGTTATGAAAGTGATTATGTGAGTGTAAATAACCTAAAGGTACTGACAAGAAACTACACTAGTTTTGTGTATGTGCGTAGAAATACATCAAATATAAGGCGGTGAGTAATCTACTGTTATAAACTTTGTATAATCTATTTCAGTTTAAGAATGTAACAGCCCCATGAAAAAATGTAGACTAGAATACTAACATTTAAATCAACGATAAATTCAAGCTAATTTCGACAACTACATAAGGACCTTGTCTTTTTGTTTTCGGGAGGAAAAAATCAGTCTGAAAATACAATCAGTATATCAAGCCTTTTTTGATTTTCGATTGTAATTGTTCTCTTGGATAAGTTTGAATCAGATGACTTTATTTGTATTTAATTTATAGGTATTTTATTAATAATTGTATGAGTTTATTTTAGTTAGTTTAGTTTAGTTATTGAATAAAGTTAAATTATATTCAGGCGTTAAAATAAATAAATTACATAATGAGCTTATGAAATTAGATGACTTTCAGACTAATTCTAAATATAACGATAGAGAAAAGAAAATACGGAGACCAAGTAGGTATTAAGAAGCAACTAGTTTCCAAAACTTACCAAAGCGTAGTAAACGGTACCATAAGCCACAGGTACCGTGGCTGCCTCTTCCAAGGTCCACTCATCTGGTATAGACCAGATGAGAGCTTTGTCTCCTTCGACCACGTTGGCCATACCACCGCTGCGTACCATCGCCATAACACGTGTTCCACTGTTTAGAAAGAAATATAATTTAGAATTTTGTAACTTAAATTTCGAAGGTTTCGCGGCATTTCTGCCGTAACGTAAGGTATAAGATTGCTGTGTTCTGTTTTGAAGGATAGAGTCGTTCTAACATGGTTTTCATAGGTATTAATGCATCTGTGGCCGACCTCAGATGAAACTTTGTTGATGAACGACAATAAGATCAACTTTTTCGTTTATGTTGGGGCTCTGTCGAAAATTTTGCTTTCAAAAGGACTCCGACACCAAAAAAGTGAAAAGTGAAAAACCATTGGATTAAACGATACCACCAATAGCAACGCAAAAAGATGTCTTCGTCGTCTTTAGTATTTTAAGATTAATCTTTATAAGTTACAGCTACTTAATGAAATATAAGTGTCTTCAAATTATTGTATAACACTTACTTAACGGTCCGTCCAACGATCTCGAAGCCCTGCACGCACTCCTGGGCCAGTCTTCCGCGAGCCACAGCGTCTACCGTGACACGTCCCGTAGCTGTCATGACGTCACGGAAGTTAAGGGCAGAGCAGTATACCTTAAAGACAAAGTGGGTAACGGTAAAAAAAATAATAGTAAAACTTTTTAGTGATATGGAAAAAGATTTTCTTATATCATATCAAAGGCACAGTCTGTTATAGACCGTCGATAAATGATCTTGTTTAGAGGCCGAAACTAAATTTTATATACCTACTTTGTCTGTTTCTTGCTACAGCTAATGTTGGAAGTCAAAATGAGACTGAGCAAATATAACAGATTTAAGAAGCGATTTATTTTCTGTTTAGCTTTAATAATATCGATTTCTTTTACGTTCGGCTATGTCTAGTACATCATTATAGATATAAACGAAATCGGTTTTTAGTTACTTACATGTATGAGAACACTGTCTGGATTACTGAAGGGTTTGTCTGCCCTGATCGGACCTTCTAGCCATCTCAATGAAGACAAGTCTCCAATGGTCGTCGTGTTGACGAATGCATGATTGGCGCGAATATTTTCTAAATCTCCTAGTAACAGATGGCGGTATGTACCCCATTGGCCCTGGAAAATGAATAATCGCAATTTAATAGGAATGTGATTAAATACAATAAGGTTACACTTACAACTCAGCCTAGATTTTCTTATGAATGTGAATGTCCTGCTTACAAGCAAAGCACAAGGGCAGGATAGTTCCGGATTTGTTTTACCAAGCATCGCCTTGAAATTACACGGCAGGCCGTTGACTTCTAAACATACCATTTTTTAACTTTGATCTTAATAGACTTTTCATGTTTTTCGTTTGCAGCTTTACGTATCCGCAGTTTGCAGGTAATGTTGTAGGGCAACTTCACTTAATTATAAAATTCTTTACTTTTCATATAAATCAAAATATACTCACGTCTTGTAGAACATTCAAGGCTAGATCTTTGTCAAGTTGTTCTTCATAAATTTCCAAATCAGGATTGAACGGTGGAGCTGCTGGGTCAGCTATCAGCATACCATAAACCACTTCACCACCTGGTTCTCTTCTCAAGCAGTTAACTAAACCTAATAAGCCATTGATGTGCTCATCTTGAGTATATAGTACAATCTTTTGTCCATCTTTAAGTTCCTCCTTGACTTTGTCGATCCATGCGTATGTCTGGTCTGCTGTGACAATCTTGATAAATTTAGATGGTCTAGATCCAACTCTCTTACGTAAGAGAACGATATATTCAACACCAGTATCTTGAATTGTGATGATGTCGTATTTATCAGCATAGTCTCTTGGGTTAGGGAGTGTCTTTTCGCGGCTGATAACGAAGCACTTATCTCTTAGAGTTCCAATAGCTGATTGAAGTAATTGAGGCCTTTGTAATAGATTCGCGCCAATGAACAGAACAGTGTTAGATTCTCCGGAAAGTTTCTTGTTCTCTACAGTGATGTGAGAAGGCATTTCTATGGGGTCTTCGGATATGAGCAACAGTTCAGCTTGTACGAGAGGTAGATCTCCAAGTATCTCACCAACTTCTTCAATTATGGGTTCTAGGTTGTTATTTTTGTATTCTTCGTCTACAGCCTCTATGGTCTTTACTTTGTAAGTTTGAATATTCTCAAGCACCAACTGGATATTCGCACGAAGAATATCTTCCATCTAGAAAAATAGTATAAAAGAACAATTAAGCTTGTAATATTATAATATATCATTATTATTAAGAATATAATGGTCTTTATATTATTAGCCTTTTTGGTTTAAGTTTGTTTACCTTCATCTTTTGTTTGCCGATGTTGGGTACGAATACATTCTTCTCGAGTACTGGAACTCCAAGTGGAATCTTCTTTGGAATTGGTGTCGCATGCAGTCCACGAACTTCTACGCCACCGGATCTAGCAAGTTGTCAAAATGTAATTATTATCAAGTTTTTAGATATATCAATAGTAAAAAAGTAACATCAACTAAGTATTTTAAATTCTTATAGGATTTCATGTTATATGATCAATATAAAATGTTACTACAAATGGTATTAGTGAGATAAATCAAATAAATTATAAAACCTGACCGTTTAAAAACTAACTTAAAAAGAAAATCGAGTACTTGTACTTGCTGACCAACGTGTTTTTAGTAATTTTATAGATTTGTTTGCATATGGTCTAAACTAAACACTTCTAATATTGCTAGCAAATTCGTCTTCTATAGCGGGACGTGTTGATCATGATGATAAAGCATTTATATAAGCAAATTACCTGATAACGTCAACGTTAGGGTAGTAGCGGATTTCAAACGTCTGCCTGGTGGAGTCAGGATTCATTTTGGATATCGCATCATAATGCATATTAGCATCAATGCAGAGCTTCTCAATCCTGGTGGGTACGAAGAGGCCACGGGTGTCTTGGCCAATGATCTTCATTTGTAACATACAATCCATGAAGGTGACCCAGTTGTTGACCCAGGCGAGACGACCGCGAGTGCCCTCAACATTGCAGCCCACAACTCCACGGAAGAGACCACTGTAAGAAGTATTATTGTTAATAGAATATAATATAGTTGGATAGCAAAAAATTAAATTTTTGTTAGATGTATTATACAGATCACAATAACAAGTACATACCTAGGTGTACGAGTAAATTATCTGACCCAACAGTGTAGGAAATCTTATACCAGATGTTTTAGAAATATTTTGAAAATAATACTTTCCCAAATATGATATTCTCTGTGTTATATAATTAAATGGTTCTCTAGGCTTTTATTCGAGTTATATTATAGATAAAACACATACGAGTACCTATTATAAATGACTTAGCCTTTAAAATCTATCTTAAAACTTAAAACGCTTTCTACACTCATAGTCCAACATTAGGATTTTGTCAAACCACTAATATTACCTGTATTGATATCCCCTTAGTCGCAGCTCCTTGTAGAAGTCTTTAGTCAATAAGTGTTTGACGTTAGGGCCAGTGGTCTCAGGCATCGGCGGGAGGTGCCTGTAGTCTTGACCCACATTTTTCTTAGCGTAGATACGGCCTGTTACTACTGAAGCTCCACTTTCTACGATCTGGGGTAAGGAAAAACCGAGGTAAGGAAATTTTCTAAGAATAACTCAAAAATTTTATTTTGTAGTGAAACAAATATTTGATATAATAATTATGATTATGATAATTTCATTTAAAAATACTATTATAAGTAGAATATGCAATTTGAAAATTATAATTTATGTTTTGCGTTTTGTCTGATATGGTACTTATGAATATGGTACTTTTAAACTTCTTACTAATATTATAAAGCTGAAAGTTTGTGGGGATGGATGGATAGATGGATGTTTGTTACTCTATAACTTAAGAACGGCTGAATGGATCGGTATGAAATGCAGACATAGACTGTAGTCTGTAATAACATATAGGCTACTTTTTATTCCGGGGAAATGTGCGGTTCCCGTGGGATACATTTGTTTTGCTTTATCGCCGTGTCAATCTCACGACATGTTTATTGATTTACTTTTCAAATGCAGATGAAACCGCGGGGATCAGCTAGTTTAAACTATTTGTGAGATGTAATTGCAAAAGATCTACGTGTACTTATTGATTTATTTCTTAAAGGAACCATTATTTCTTAGTTGATACAAACTATCAAAAAAGTTCCAAAATTCCTCGTAAAATTATAATTAGTTGTTGGTTGTTTTCTTAACAACAATCCAACAATTTACCTCAAAGTTTCCGCTGCCCTTCTGGATCATGATGATGAACTCCAAGGTGCCGTCCTTCGGGATGTTAGTGGCTCGTTGGAACCTCACGTTCTCGAAGACCACTGACGCTTCAGTGTAAAGCTCTCCCATCATCATACCCAGGGTTTCCCACACGAGGACCAGGTAACCAGTAGCGGGGTATAGGTTACGACCTGTATTGAAGAAATAAATAAATATGGAATTGTTTTCATTAGAAAAACAGGATAAAGGTTAACGTATTTAGTAATGTCTCTATTAGTAGAAGTAGCAGATGTAGTAGAATAAAGTCTGTATCTTTTAGTCTATGAAATTACTGTTGTAGGCCTTAAGATTGCATACCAATATGATAAGTAAGATAGATAAGCAATAGAAGTAAGATTTGTAATGATTAGGCAGAAACTGGAGGAAGATCGGAAGCTAAGATTATTTAATAACATTGGAGTAGGAAATGAGATGGTAAGTGGCTACTGTCACCCGTGTACATTTGTAATAAACCCCAGATAAGAAAAGTCTACCTGACATTGACCACATATGCGTTGCTACCCCTTAGGAGCAACTTGGAACGCTTCGGATAAGTTTGTATGGATAAGATTAACTTCACTTCGTTAAGCTAACGGAGTAAATATGGTAGAATAGTATTAAAATCGTAAGACTATGGAAAGGGGTCACTTACCATCCACAACGTGACCAGCCATGAACTCGCTGTCTTCGTCAACGATGGACATCCTAACAGTTCTTTCTCCTGACTTCATCTTCTCTTGCGCCTTGTATGATGTTACGTACCTATTGTGAGGAAGACATTTGAGATTAAGATCTTAGCAAAGATAATATTTTAAAAGGGTGCATATAAGTTTAACGGTAAGGTGTTTCTGATAAATAGCTCTGATAAATACCAATATAGTATTGACGCCAAACAGATACGAATTTTTAATTATATATTGTCTTAACATAGTATAAAACAAAGTAGCTTTCCGCTGTCTGTTCCTATGTATGCTTAGATCTTAACTATTTAGCAACGGATTTTGATGTGGTTTTTTTTAATAGATATAGTGATTCATGAGAAAGGTTTATATGTTATTTAACACGTGCGTAGCCGCGGGCAAACGCTAGTGTTGTATACAGGGTGATTTTTTCAAATATGCGTGGATAGGAAAATCCGAAACTAGTCCGATTTTGATAAAAACTGAAATTACTTCATTGGATTTCAGACTATGCAGTTTTTGGCTTTTATCAAAATCGTCCTCATAACTCCTTGTATTTTGTAGTTTTGAATTTGGCCACGCACACAAAAAATACCCATGTATAGTGTAATCACATGAACAAAGTAGATTGAAATAAACAATTCATCGTACAAAACGTATTCCGTATTTTTGTAAGAAACTTGCAATTAATAACGGAGAATCGAACCTGATTGGGCTCAAAACCAGGTCCAAATGTACTAAAGCACCATATCACATAAATATAGTTAAACCATTATATACATAACTTGGCCTACCAACAGTCTTCAGAGGAGGTACCCGGTCAAACAAATATCTGGACGTTTGTGTATTCGACTATGTGGCACTCATGATATAAGACAATCTCCTTGTCTGGGGCTAAGAGAGTAAAAACCGTTATTTACTCTTTGTTACTGATAATAAATAATTCATTAATCGCTTAGTTAAATAATGTCTTTTTAACAAGTCTGTAACCATTGCAAATCATGTTGCTAAACGACACAGCTGTTTCGAACCAACGCAACAGTTGCTTAGCAACTCTATTAGATTTTACAGAATTGTCAGTTAACTATTTATAACGGAAACATCCGTTATTGATAGTTAACCTAATGAAAAGGCAGACGGGCCACCTGATGGAAAGTAGTCACCATCACCTATGAACATTTGCAACACTAGAGGAGTCGCCAATGCATCGCCGGCTTTGAAGGAGAGCTCTTTTTGCACCTCTCTTGAAGAACATGCAATATTTGTCATAGACTTCTTGGTAGATCAATACGTATATAGGTATAAAATGTTTTGAAAATATACAATTTACATAGACCAAGCTTATATTATTAAAATAATGGAAGGGTTGGGGGTCGATCAAACGGGAAATAAGGTTGTAGTGTATTTCTCTAATGAATATTTCTTTTTTTCCTATTATATTACTTGTGCAATTCATTTGGCTTATTTGTTTTTCAAAAACTTGTGCTTACGACTTTTTATGATACGTATATGGTATCATGTTATGTTTAATATCAAGACTTATATAAACAAATTCTGAATAATTTATGTAAGTGTTTTGTCCCCTTTCTTTTAATTAAAAAAAATATGATAGAAAATCTTTTTGTGTGCTTTGAACATTTTAGCTGTTATGGTCAAGCATGTAGACCATCTGGGTGATTGGCCACTGCCGCCCATTGACATCTGTAATCAACGTCAGATAAGATTTCAGACTTACCTGAGGTTGACCACATATTCTTTCTACTATTGAAGATTAATTATAACGTCTCGTGTGATCACAGCCTTATTTCCCGTTTCCTCTATTTCTTCGGGGAAATGGGGAAAGAGTAGGGAGGGGGATGAAGTATAAAATTCTAATAACATTAAAAAAATCTCTAAGTCTATACTTGGTAGCTGATTATAACAAAATGACTAGTTTTTTGGTAAACGTGAGATCTTGTCGCGTCAATACCTCCTATGACAATTATTGGGCCATATTTCCATAGTTTTTGGGACTTTAATTGGGACGACCCGGATGGCGCAATGGTTAACACGCCGGACCGCTAGTCCGAGGGTCCTGGGTTCGATTCCCAGCGAGGCGG
>DWPV01005959.1:0-11915 GCA_018251915.1 Urbanus proteus proteus
CCGCCTCGCTGGGAATCGAACCCAGGACCCTCGGATTAGCGGTCCAGCGTGTTAACCATTGCGCCATCCGGGTCGTCAAATCCGGGTGGTACAAAGTAACATTAATTAAAAAATAAAACAGAATCTTAAATAGCGGAGTCCAAGGGAAACTGGCAGCATTATTTAAATTGGTTCAATTTTTCCGCCTACCTTTGGACGGAAACGTGACTTGTTTCGGGCACAATTTGTAAACAACATAGCATTTGATACAACATAATTTGATGACTTATCTCGACTTTGCGAGGACTCAAAGGTCACAATATTCCTTTTATACCTCCCTCTCTTTTCAACGGAAAATAATTTTCACGTTAAGTGCTAATTTGCGTGCTTTTTATTTTATGTGCTGATGTAAAAATAAAATGTTTTCGTATACGAATACGTACCTACTTAAATATTTCATGAGCCTGAGCTGAATCCTTAGTAGAATTACGACTTGCGCTTTTTATTATTATAATAAAAAAACCTTTTATAAAAGTACGCTTGTCACCATTAATTAGTTTAGTTTGCTCAATTTAGAACAGAAGAAAACAGAAAAACGTAGAATATTCGTAAAATAAAAACTTATAATGCGACTTCATGTTACCATTTCTAAAACCCAATGAAAACTTCAACTTTCCCTGTCAAAATATTAGGATTCGATTGTAACTTACAGTATACCTACTATACAGACATATATGTTTCTAATAAACATTAGTAATGTAAGTATACTAAGTATCCAAAATGTGGCTGAATTGCATTTATCGGACGCAAATTAATAAAGTGAAACTCAGCGTTTCGCAGAACTCTGATAAAATTAACCCAATTAGGCATATAAGTAGCTATTAATTGAACTATACGAAATGGTATAGCTACTTCAATTAATATAGTTTCAATTTAACGTATAAATTATGTGCCATTGGTAAAACCGTGATGAAGAACAGATGTCTCCTAAACAATGAAACTTGTTGTACTATAATCGCTATTCCAGATTAATAAGAGTACTTACGTATAGTGGGTTCGATTCTCATCCGACATTATTAGGTAATGTTTAGAGTAGGTATGCATTGGCGTTTAAAATAAAAATTATGAAAATAAACAGATATATGTGAAAATTTTGTTTTATTCAAAATCAATTTAATTTTATTAACACTATAACGTTAAACGAGTGCCATTTTTATTCAAAACACGACAAACATTTTGACACGAGTCAATAAGCACAGATTCGGCGACAAATGAATTCAGTATCGGCCCGATTGTCCGGTAAAAAATTCATTTATAAACGCGAAAATATACACGCGGGGCCAAATATCAAATATTGAGAGGATTTTGGTTCATAAACGAGTTTGAGCGAAAATAAAATTAAAGGCAGTGAACAGAAATGGAAAATATTCGTCAATATTTTATGGCCGTGTGGTCCAAAGTGGAAATGTCATTGAGGTTCGACAGTGGCTAACAATGTTCAAGTTCTCGGCAACCTCACGTATGGCTATCTTTTTGGAATTGGTTATAATAGACTGCATGCTGCAGGCACAAACTGTATTATATAAATCTTATTTAAAAAGATACATGTATACTCTTATGAAGAGGTCACAGAGTAACCCATTACAAAGTGACTACATTTTGATGGGAAAATATATACCCGTATTTTTATCAGTAACCTTGTCAAATTATATCTAGTTTAAAAAGTTGTTATACGAAAGATCTGACTCATATTAACAGGACCAAGAGCCCAATTAACAGAAGTACAGAACAAAGCATCAGGCGCTGAAACAGGTAAAAATATTAATTATCACTAAACATGATACTAGGTACCTATGTGTTACAACACTAATGGAACTAATATGTCTGGATGATACAATAATTAATATATGTATAATTAATTTGTGTATTAGTACCTACGTATGTATAACGAAACATAATAAACGTAGTATCTATGTATGTATCTTTTTATACATAGCACATATGTAGATTATAAGCATACGAGGTAGCAAACGAGCATACAATCCACCAAATGGCTGCGATGAGCCGAAGATCGAACTCAGTGGCGTACATTAGGAAAGGCCTATGTCCAGCAGTGGACTAATGTGGGCTGAAGAGAGAGAGATACAGTAACTGATGTCAAAGGTCACCAATGGAAATTTGTGGACCTGTAATTAGATTAGATTCCTACATAAGGTCAGCCTCAGGTTCATTGCTATGGACTAAGTTGGAATGCCTAAGATAGGTATCTCTTTTTTCAAACCAAAACACATCAGTGATTAGCACTGTTTACTTATTACAGCTCTACTACTTTTAAATCAATGTCGACGTTTTCTGTTAAGCTGAATTAAATTGGAATAAAGCAGTTACTAGTCTAATTCGAGAATTTCCGCATGGGTGACGCGAGTTGGTTTCCTATATGCAGAACATTATGAGGCGGCAATTTTCGTAAATCTCCCAGTAAGTAAGTCCATGTTATGATAGGGTTGACAAAATGCGGTAGATTTGAGATTTTTTCATAAAAACCGTAAACTCATGTTGCCATTCCCAATCTGTGATCCATCTTACTTATATTTGTAGACTAGGATACTTAGGTACATTATGGTCAATCTTCATAGAGCTAGAATCTATTTTCAAATTTGAGATTAATTAAAGTAGTAAATAAACGTGCAGTTCATTTGGTAAGTGGTTACTCCCGTCCATAGGTGAAGATTGAGGTGGTCACTTCTAAAATAAATAAGCCGGTAATGCTATCCACATCCTACTACCAAAACGCAAGAATTGCTTTAATAAATGTGTAGTAATTTAAAAAGTGACGTGTTGCTAATGCATTTATTCAATCGGGTAAAGCGTAACAGTTGTATCGGGTAATAGTTGAATATCATGATTTTTTATAGAAAAATTGACTTACAGATTGTGCTCCTGTAGCTTCGTACAAATATAAATTACATGTTATTACAATTATTAACTTTAAAGTATCATATTATCATTCCTTACGAAATACATAAATAAAATATTGTAAAATAGACTAAATATATTTGTTAATCCATAATTTCCAAGGCTAGAATCAAGTGCGCCAGCCCTAGCGCTACACGAATAGGATTAGCCTAAGCTCTGCGAACTGTTTTTCTCTCCATGTTTCATTCCAGTGGAGTATGTCGGATAAATAAAGCTACAAGAATCCGCGAGACAAACAGCCTTTGTCGAGTTTTTGAGTCGGGATAACGAACGTACGCTCATTAGTTCATGCTACGCTTACAAAATTAATTAGCTTCATTCTCTAAGAACTTACCGTTGCAATTTGAATAATAAGGCGCTTTAAAAATCCAGCTTTTTGTTGGAAGCTCTTAAAGTGATTGTCGTATAAACCAAATGAATAATACATTATTCATAATGTAGGCTAGCAAAAAAAATGGTCACCTAAAATAATAAATGAAATCAGTATTAAAGTAATTTATTTGTACTTATAGAAACTACAATGCGAAAACTGCTGGCGAAAACTTATTAAAGTAAATCTAAAAATGCATCAGCGAACAATTTTCTTTCATGCTATTTCTATACATAGCTGATTTTTAATGTTACCAATGTTCATATCCTTATAAGTACAATAAAAGATTTCTTAGAAATAACTACCTTATAAGGTATACCTAGTGTTACGAGTATACGATTGTACAAATTTGAAAAATGATTGTCTAAAATTGCATTTATATTTACCTATACGTGATTTGCTTTTTGCATTTTCTCCTTATTTTGCACAATGCAAGGACTAATTAGATACAAAATACCAATACCAGTGTTGCTTCCTTCTCCTTGTACGAGCACAACGAAAAGGGATCAAAAATATATGAATACGTAATTTAATACGTAATTAACCCCCTCCTACTAATCTTCTGTTTAACATTATACCTTAAATCAGCTTAATGAGTTTGCATGTTTACACAAATAGGATATTGTAATGAGTAAATGATTTGTATTATGTACCGCCATGTTGGTACATTGTTGGAAAATAATCCAATTTACTAATTAATTTATCAAATTACATCTTTCCAGCTGGCCTTTTTTCTGGAGTAGAGTGGATCGATCTTACAAATAGAAAAACTAAAGAGAAAAATCGTCGGATTATATTTTAAACATATTTTAAATCCGATTGAAATAATTATACAGTTAAAGAAATTCTATCACTACATATTATGTAGCAAATAATTGGGAACCAATAAAAAGTGACCATAAGTTAATAAGACAGTCTATGACGTACACATATCTGCATTAAATATACAGTTTTTAGTTTTGTATGTTACTGTTTCAGTATACATTCTTTGCTAGTGTATGTATGTTGAACAATAAGACTAAAATAAACTTGGTTCATATATATCTTCTATACATTTTCACTTCGCGCGCTTCTATTGAAAAATTCGCTATCAAGAAAAGTGACACATTTTTTCTTAAAACCTACTGGGTTGGAATAAATTTCATAGTTCAACAGAAATAAAAGTAAATTGATATTTCTTTTGTTTAATTTATTTTGTTTTGTTTCTTTCAGTGTCAATAATGTATTAATAGAAACAGAAATAATATTATAAAGAATAATTTGAACCATCCATAAAAATGGCCTAAAAATAATTCTATCGAACTCAAAACAAGTATTTAACTTGAAATCATTGGCAACAGCTGGCTCACAAGTTCTAAAAGACGAAAATATTAATCTGGATTTCCTATAGACTGAATTACATAAACCTCGCTGAAGCTCAAATCGTAGCCTTAATCCCGCAGCTTAAGGTACAAAGGACAACATTTTACTGAGTAATAAAACATGGAAATCTGCTTTAAAAAGTTCAAAGTAAGTAATACATTTGTTACATAACGTAGCTCCTTTGGAACTAGAGCGTATTGAATAGTTTTCATTTCCTTATTAAAAATATATATCTTTATTGTTTTGGATTTTTCAGGAGGCAAAAGAATTGAACAGAATATTCACAATATACCCATAGTCAATGGACTATAATCAATCCCAGATAAGATGGATATGAGAATATACCACAGATAGATACCACAGAAACATTACAACAAAGCCTAAGTTGCCTAAGATGCAACGTCTCGGATGAGTATTTTTCCCTTACCACACCCTACGAGTACAGACAATATCTATTTCGCTGCAAAAAAAAAACAATTAACATTAATTTGGATATTTTTTTACAAAATTATTTAAAACCTCGTGATATGCATGTAGCATATTCTATAAGCGCTGTACAACACTACTTATTCGAATCATGTAGGTACCTCCATCTGTTGTAAAACTTTAATGGCGTCCGCAGCTTTTCAGCGCTTTAATTGCTTTTGTGTTTAATTTTAAGCTTATATGTTGGACGGGTGATATTAATTCATATGTAAGCGTTATTACTGTTCCGTTTAACAATGACGGATTAAAGGAACATACATAATGTAAATTTTCAAAAACGGACATTCCTTTGACTTCGCAAGAGTATGAACATTCAAGTAAGGTGTAGGTACATTCTATCAATTTAATATTATATTAGCTACATAATAATATAAACAAGTAGGTACCTACCGATAAACGTATTATGTACACTAAGTTTTATTTATGTTTGAAGTGATGAAATGGAAATAAGACAGGAATCTTAATCGAATACTGCCAAACCAAATCATCTGTTAGCCTTTATAAACACGTATTGCTGCTGTTAAAGACTACGTTAATATCCCTATGTACCTATGTGTATCTGCCCTACTATTTGTTCACTTTAGTCTATAATACAATATTGCTAAATTCTCGATACTAGAATAAATATCAAATAGGATGGAACTTCCTTAGTAAAAAAACAGTTCTACCAATTTTTAAAAGAAAGGGTTTTTTACTAACATTAATGAAAATTGTTGGCAACATTTTTCAAGCATTTCCCTTTGATGGAAAATGTATATTGCGGTGGCGTCCTCGTTACTCTACAATTAATTTAGGCTAAATCTCACGTATGAATTATTCATACATGACAGCTTGTAAAAAACGTTCAGCGTCACAGCCTACAATTTTATATATAGGTATATTAAATATACTGGTAGTTAGCATGATTTCATGGTTCTAGCTTCGCATAGCTTATTAGACATTTTTTATTTAGAAATTTTACTTCAGTACAAGCTTTTTATGAGGCGCTGCTCAGCACGGATCTCAAGAATAGGATCATATTTGTCCTATTCATATTTACCCAGACAATATACAACCTATTTCATATGTTTTCAAGTTACCAAAGCCACCAAGAAAGTAAACATTGTGTCATATAATTATGTGGGTAATATATTTTTATATGATTGAAGTAGCAAACGAGCATGCTGTCCACCTGATGGTATATGGCCACTGCCGCCCATGGACATCTGTAATCAACCCCAGATAATATTCCAGTCCTACCCGAGGTAGGCCGCAGATACGTTGTACCCTTGAGGACTAATTTGGAATGCCTCAAATAAGTATGTCTCTCTAACCACACCCTTCAAACCAGAACACAGCAGTGCTACACTGCTGTTATAAGGCAGAAATAGGTGTAGCGGTGGGACGCCGAAGTCGAACCACAAAGGGCTTCACCATCTTTTAATTAAATATACACCAAAACGTTTCCTATTTATACTTGGAGCAAGCTACAGCAACTATTCGCTAAAATAAGTATTCCCAACTATAAATCTAAAGATAATTTGAGGAAAATATTAAAGAGGCTTTTTACGGAGCTTAAGTTCTTAAGAGGCTGTACATATCTGTGAATAATGAGCACGTTTTCAACTTTTACTGCACTTGTGAAGTAATAATGGCTCTTGATGAAGTTTCTCCGTAAAAACAGCATGGCTGACCCTCTTTTTGCGGAATTAGTGGCGGATGTCATCGCTTTTCTCATTACAATTAGTTGTGTATGACATCATTTTGAAATATGGTTTAAAAAAAATGTTTTTATCGGAGATCACGCGTATTATATTTTTAGTCCATAGCAGCAGTGATATTTAGCTATAACTTTTATTGATTAGAGATATATTTTTATTTGAATTAATTGTTGGTGAATGACCATTGGATACCACCCCATATATTGGACATCTATGAACCAACTCAGAGAAGATGACCTACCTAACTTCCTAACTGAAATCAGCCGCAGTTTCGTCGCTACTCCTGAAGACCAAGTTGGAATGCCTCAGTTAAGTATATTTTCCTTACCACACCCTAAACCAAAACACAGCAACGCATACGCATGCTGTGTTCTGTACTGCTGTTGTTGGGCAGAATAAGGGTAGCGCTAGTACTTAGAGAAGAACGACAAAGGGTTTTGCCTTCTTTGTCTAATTCCATTCAATTCCTTTACTGACCACGGCTGACATGGGCAAGATAATTCTAAAGATATTTATTAACGTGGGCTGTGTACATTTTCCGTTTTAATAATAGGTACCGAAGTTATGTTCAAACAATGTTCAGAATATACGAAAGGTTTCGTCGCTTTCCCTCAAAACCAAGGTCCGTGAATATTAAATTAAGGTTAAACATTTTACGTAGATATACGGCGTTTGTGTAAGTATGTAACTTGAGAATAACTTTAGAACGTGTACACTGTAACAACGGCACCTTTTTGTTCGTGTACTTTAGTACCCTACCCATATTATAATAGACATGTTTTCTATTTTCGTACTTCTTTGTTGTATAGCAAAATGTAATAATTAATTTATCATTTTATTATCCTTTTTTCACACAATTCATGGAAATTGTATTAATGTTATATTTAACAAAACAATAAACGGAAAGAAAAGGAAAAATAACTACAAGGGGAGTAGACTTTTATTTTTAAATAGACATTAATCTTTTTCGTAAGGTATTTTTGGAACGCTGAAATTGACGTTCTTAAAATCCCGTAAGAATCTTTTAAATTTTTATCTTCATCATTTCATCGGAAATATTTCCGCTACTCGTAAATGCCTTGAATGTTATGTTTTGTAAAATATAATTATTCTGGAAAAATATGGATTCTATTTCCAGATCCATATTTAATTTAGTTCATATAAAATACATTATTTACTTCATTATATACCAAAAACAATTTGAAAATTGTAAATTTAAATGATATAATAATTTCGCACTCGTGTAGAATGAAACAGAGACCCCTCTGAAACAAGAAACTCAAAACAAGAAGCGAGACAAAGTTTTCAGGCTGCATGTTCTATCAAAACATGTAAGAACAAGATCTTGTTCAAGTTATAATGTATTAGAATTTCTGATATGTAGAGCAAACATACATAGGTATTGAAATAGATGTCTGTAGTAGAGCAGGTCTTTTATTTTAATGCAACGCTGTTTAAAACTGTGACTTTTTATGAAATAGAAGAAGCATAAGGTGACTCCAATCTTATCTGATGGTATTTTATCATTGCTACTTATAATTATCTTTAGTCAACCCTAAAGAGGATTGAAGTATGCCTAAGGTCAGCAACACATGGGTTTCTATCTCTTACCACACCCATCAAATCAGTATATAGAAACACTTTACACACTTAACTCTGTTTTCATATGACACAAACAGGTGTAACACTTTCAAAGAAAAATCGTAAATTACAAAAACGATAAGTACTTCGAAACACTTGAAACAAACACTTTACCGAGAAAAGTTCGTATATTGTCCACTGCAATAATACTCGTAGTTACTCGTTTCCACAACTATAATCACTATCAAGCGTGCTAAAGTTACTCATGACACATTCCTTCGTGACAAGTGTCAGAACGACACCACAGAACAGTCACGTGACAAGGGACGGTGTCATGTCGCACTTATTATCAGCGGGCATCAGCTTTCAGAGATTAATTACAAGACTTGGATTTTATCTCGCTGAAGTTTATTGTAAAATACTTTTCTGTCCGTCTTTGATCTTAAATTATCTACGGCTTATATGAACAACTGTTTTATTATTTACCAACTTAAAAAAAGAGGAGGTTCTATGTTCATCGGTATGACTTTTTCGTATTAAAATATAAATAACTATATAGATAGTTGGCAGCTGCAGAATAGTTTTCAGTTTCTATCACCCGTAGAAAAGTTAGATACTCATGACCCATTTCCTTACGACAAGTGTCAAAACGACACCACAGAAAAGTCACGTGACAAGGGACGGTGTCATGTCGCACTTGTTATCAGCTGACGGCGCACTACGGTTTTATCTTAATGAATATAATAAATAATAAAACTAATTTTCTGGCTGTTTATTCTTTGATTCGGTTCCGTTCAAGACACGTACTACGTTTTTATCTTTTTAAAGTTGGCTGTGTTTGTACGCTAGTTACCTTTAATCATTAATTTTTACCTATTATTAATATTATTAACAATCGTGTAGTAAATTACCTAGTAAGTAGTCATAGATTTTTTTAATTACCAGGAGTAGCAACGATGGTTAACTTGGTTAACTTCTTGATGAAGTTAACTGCTGATTCGTTGCATCACTATGTATTGGATTGGCTTGTGATTTGTTTTACAAAAAAAACTCACAAATTACCTAATAATGTTTCTTTTAATTTTTTTCAAGCAACAAGAAAATAATGAACCTTATTTCTAAGCCTAACCAGTATTTTCCACGAAGAAATAAAAACTGTAAAAATAGAGGACTTGAGAAGTCCAATACTTAATATCACAGACAGGGTAAATATTTCAAGTGATAGTTTGTGTAACTAGAGATATAGTTCCAACTCAAACAAAAACACCTCCTCAGACGAGCACTTCTGAGGCACCTCTGATTGATGACTTTGGGTTTTTCGACGACATTATCTTCGTCACAACATGGGGTGATAAATTGAATGGTCTGCAATAAAAACAAATTGTTGAATCGGATAATTCAATCATTTGTTCTCTGAAATTGCTTCCATTTGATTAACTGATGAATGCCTTGGCGTTATTTGTTTTTGTCTTATTGTTTCCCGCTGGCTGAATCCAATTCATTCAACTTATTAATGATGAAACGGTTTTGGGTTTGATGTATTGATTATAAACGACAACACATACAAGTACGTTATTTTAATAGTGATAAGAATACTAAAAACCCGAGGTATATTTTTATGATAATTAAAAGTTATATTATATTCTAATGTTATCATAGGATTAAATAAATACCTAAACGTTTTACAGTCACACGCATCAGCAAACTCGAGCAAACAGACAAATATAGGTGCCTAATTAGATGTATGTCTGATCGGGAATGAAATTGAGATCAATAGATAATATTAATGACAATATTGTCACGTTTGATAGAAATAATAAACCCCATACTTCCACATATAACAATACACAAGCAAATGTGAAACTGAAACCAAATTTGAAAGCAAGACACTCTGGCGTCATTTCACCGAGTGCTTAAATTCAAGCGTAGTAACGTCAAAGGCTCAATAGCTAAATAGTGGGCCAAAAGCTACGTGTATACCTTTGTATGCTTCAATCGGGCAGTCGAAATTTTGCCGTAAGCCATTTAGCCAACCACGCTCCAAACTGAGACACTTCAAAATTACACCGCTTTATCCACAGTTGTGTGTGGGTTTTAATATTTATGGCGTTTTGGGATTTAGGACACAAGTGTTATGCAAAGGGGGAGATCTGATACCAATTTAATTAGTTTCTACTCAAACTATTTCTATCCCACTGCTAGTCAAACTAGTCCTGACTCTTGTTCACTCTAAGACTAGTCATGGAGTTAAGAGGAGTTAGGTCTTACTTTATCAACCTAGCTAAGTGAGGTTAATAGATTTCACTGATGCCTGTGATTCGAATCTGAGACCATCCTCTCCAGGTTAAGAGGCCAAATTTCAACCCATTGAGTGTTTTTATTTAGCATCTGATATTGTTTAAAAAGTAACCGAATCTCGTTTGTTCATTGTGGCCTATTTCCAATTGGGCGAATTCAGAGAACTCTTTATACTGTTTCCCCTTGTATTAGCCCGTATTGTCATATCTGTCACATTTACCCAGTTCCAGGAAACAGTTCGGGGTTTTATGTGGAATTATTTTATTAATTATCTTTATTATATCGTTTGAATAATAAAACATGTACCGTACCATTATATCGAACTGTTATATTAAATAGCACAATATCTACTTCGTTAACGTTGGAATTTATTTCATAAATGAAATTCCTACATAGACCTATAATAAATTATTCGACGGAAATGAAAGCTTGAGCTATAGATAAATAGTAAACAACAAAGATTGGCAAAAACTGAACAAGCACGAAAAAGCCTCAGGGATTCTACCAAGCGAAAAATGGGCATGACCTAATTCCCATCTGAAAAATAACTTATTTCTTTTACTCGATTTAGCCCAAGAATTCGTTGTTAAGATCGAAGAATATTTTCTGCGATTTTATATGTGCTTAGTATATTTAAGTTTCTTCTTATGTGGGTTAAGTTTTTATAGGGTAATATAATACAAGCAAGCAGTCCAACTTATCGTAAGTGGCCACTGCCCAAGTACATTTGAAATCAACCCTAGATAAGATTAAGATCCTACCTGAGATTGACAACAGATGCGTTGCTACTACTGAGGTCTGCGTTGGAACACCTCAGATAAGTATGTCTCCCTTACCACACCCTTCAGACCAGAACACAGCAGTGCTTAACACTGCTGTTACAAGGCAGAAATAGGTGTGGTGCCGCCGGAGACGAACTACATAGAATTAAGCTAGTAATAGTAATATCATCTTTAAAAAAAAACGAGTGCTTAAAACGGCTTATATAGAAAATGCACCTCTTTCACTATGACAATTGAGACGAATCCAACGACACCTCATATGTTAAAATCCGTCAAGCCATTTGAGCTGAAGGGCGTACCAATGAAAGATATATACGCTCAAAAACCATTACCTTCCTTCTGACGCAGTCGGGCAAAAATAAGATCACGTAGAACCCCTGT
>DWPV01005960.1:0-11915 GCA_018251915.1 Urbanus proteus proteus
TTAACTGCTCAACCGATCGTTATGTAATTTTGCACACACATAGTAAGGGGTCCAGGAAAGGAGAGTAACTTTCAACCCGAAAAAACGTACTACTCCCGAGAGATAGAAAAGTAACTTTTATAACCAACAATCTACTTACTTTGATACCCACGACCACTTCATGCGAATGTACACATTAATGCGAGCGAAGCTGCGGGTAAAAACTAGTAGTTTCATAAACCGCATATTTGATCGCACTGGAACCTGTACCTTATCGCAAGCACACCACCGGGCACGCGGGATAAATGCATGCTCGAGATACATCGGCCAAGGTACCCCGAAACGGAGGGCTCTAGACGGGACAAGGGGCTCCCGGGCGAGTCGTAAACCGGGAGAGGATCTTTCCACGAGACACTTCGGCCACCGAGGGCATGTCGGGTTTCGAATGACCTGAAATATGACACGTGTTCGTTCTACCGTCGGTCTGAGTACAGACCCCGTGCGGCTACTTTTTTTGGAACCGTTTCTTTCAATATATTTTGAATGTGGTTTCTTAGTCAAACTGTGACTTTTTATCCTCATTAATATTATTATAGCGCTATTATGTTCCATTCGTGTGGGCGTAAATTGTTAAAGTAGATTTTGTTATTTGTTACTTGACGTGTATAAAAATAGAAAATATTTGATATATGAAAAAATATATGTAGGTTTCACGTGTCTTCGAAGTCATTCAAAGGAGATTGATATCTTATAACTACATATCTTGAAACTTATCAAACGATCAATTGTAAACATTTAGTTATAATTTTAGTATGACCAATCTAAGAAATTATCTGGCGTGTTTCGATAAAAATATTTAATGTTCGTGAGATTTTTTTTCGGATTAATGTCGCATCAATTCTTATATTTTGATATACTGGTTCATTTGAATAAATAATACATATCAAGTGGATTTTTTTCTACAAAAACTCATATTGCAACATGATTATGCATAAGAGAACATTAAATAATTTATAGTCAAAACACGGTAGACAACGAGTGAAGCATTTAAAACGAGAACGCAGTATAAAATTTAATGGCCGAAATCACACCATTAGAAAAATATTAAAACCACTAAATCCAGTTCGCAGCACCCACACATCCACTTCTGTCACTTTGGTAGCCGGTTTAGTAGATATGTACAATTTAATAAGTCATTTATAAGTAAACTAAATAAAAAAATGTTACTTGTGAGCCTAGCTTCGTTATTTGAATAAAAATTTTCTTAGACTAAAATTAAAATGATTTTTATTGCTACTTAATAAATATGATTCATTTTCTAAACGAAAAATGGCGCTGTTGAGAAATAATGTTAAATAAACTGGCTAATCATGTCAAAGTAATAAAATTATTTAGAATTAAATTATTCGGTTAAGGTGTACCCAAAAAACATTTTACATTGACACAAACAGTAGGTACCTACCTATATAAAATATTGTATTTATATAGGTATATAGTAGGTACAAATAAAGATATAAATTTAATATTACTCGATATAAAGACCAATTTCGTAATTTAACGAGCGTCAACTTATCAAATGACGTAATAAATTATATTTAATTTAATTTGTAATACAATAAATTACAATCTTACGTTAATATCACAGCATGGGTTATCATAAATTACGTACTAAAACGTGAATAAACTTCGAATGTTAACAAAATTCAAAGCCGATAACTACAATAAGCGAGTATAGTACCACGGCTCGGGTAGATCATTACGATGCACAAAGTTACAACAAAAGTTAGAAACAACGAGTGCGGATAACATTCGGATTGGTGACCGCTAGTGGTTATAATAATGTCACACGTGTACTTGTGATTTTGTTTTTATATGATCGAAGCATGCAGTCCTCCTGATGATAAGTGACCACTGCCGCATTTGGACATCTGTAATCGTTGCTACCCCTGAGGACTGAGTTGGAACGCCTCGGATAAGTATGACTCCCTTACCACACATTTTAGACCAGGACACAGCAGTGCTTAACACTGCTGTTATAAGGTAGAAATAGGTGTGGCGATGGTGCCGCCGGAGTCAAAACTACATAGAGTTCTATCATCTTTGAAAGTCTTAGTTTAAATACGTTAAGAGAGCATGTAAAATTGTCGGTCCCAGTTGTTACTAATCGCTCGCGGTCGTTACAACATTTACGGAGGCTTTGTAGTCTTCGTACCTCCCTCCAACAGTTGTGGAGCTTACTCAAGGCCTTTCCCAAACATGAGGAGAGCCATGGCCAGTTGTAAAATAGAATATCGAAAATAATACTGTGACATTTTAATTTTAATATTTATATATCATCGTACAATAAAGTGATAGTCATTCATATAAAATAAAAATAAAAAAATAAAAATATTTATTTCATATAAATTAGTGGCATATCCTTCTACCATTTGAGATTCTTATCACGAGAGCAAGCAGTAGGTATATATGAACGGGATATACCATAATTAGCATAAATTATACAAATAATAATGAGCATAATGAGCTTTTATTTAATACTAAGACGAAAACATACAAAGAAATCAAAATCAGGTATTATAAACAGCATTGATATACATATTTTACATAATTATTTAGATTAAAATAAAATCCTCGTTAATTAGTAGACATGCTTATCAATTCTAACCAATATGATAGCATAAGTATGTTAATATGATAATATAAATAAAAGTGGCATAAAATCTATAATAGACAGACCTTACAGAAGGATTGAGTCACAATCCGTAACAAACAGGCCGTAATCTGATACCAACCTACCACCTACTTAATACCGAGTCTTTGGGTAATAACATCTATATTAATCCGTAATCGGATAATACCGCTTAAGGCTCTATGTACGTACACCGCCCACCACCCAAAGCATTCTAGTTAATTAGTGACCTCAGCTGTCTGTCCGACAAACTGTTGGGCAAGACGGCACTGCACGTTTCATAAGCGACACGTGCAACAGGGTTGGTAAAAAGAAAAGGTAAACAATATTAAAATTAAGGAATTAATAGGTACGACTCTAAGAAATACATAAGGTTTCTTTAAATGTTCGTAGTCGAACTAAGTCGTATTGCATGATTGCGTGAAGCGCATGATTAGGCGTTTACATGACAGATCATGTTTATTTGTCAATGTAGTTAATGCCATAATTATGCATTCAACTGCCACTTAATTGACGATTCGCGAAATCGCAAAAAAAATGTTTGATTCTTTTATATAAATTTTCACGCACTAAGAAATTTAATGAAAACCATTAATGATCCACTCACGGCGATTCCAAACAAATTAAATTTTAAATTAATTGACCTGAATTGACTTTAAAAGAAAGCTATATAACAGCATTATGAGATTATCCCAGATGTATGTATGTTCATCAAATCGTACACGGGGTACGAATATGATAGAATTCTAAAGTACCACAAAAGTAAAAAAAACTACTAAGGATTTCCGAGAAATCCAATAACTGCCAACCCTAGCTCGGCGCACACGTTCATTCCTGGGGCCTGCAGAACAATCGACAATGAGTGTTTTCATATAAATTGTTAATTTGCACTGTGAACCGGCGTACGGTGTATAATGGCGGCGGTTGTTCCACACAATTCATTTGTCCGTTCGCACAAAACATTATTTCGTGTCATGCCCTAAAATGGTTGTAGCCTAGAATCTAGATCTATGGCATGACAGCTTGTTATTTAAAACTTCGGTCCCTGTGAAGTTGGGGCTTTGTTGTGGGGCTGGTTTGCATATCTTTTGATTACGTTAGCCGATTGCGGTGAAGTAAATGAAAAAAATCTTAAGTGAAGACGTATCGTATTGTCAAAAAGGTTACCTACCACAGTTTTAGAAATCTCTGATTACGCCCAACAGTGGGACGCAACATTGTAACATAGACGAGAACATATACTAAAACGTTTATACACAAAAGTGACAACATAACACAACTCAAAGACACTTCTTGCATTCCATAAAAAACGGCAACATAGGATTCTGAGTTCCCACACATTACGGAATTCAAATACCCCATGGAATTTCAATAATACCTCATACAAGTTTTCTTGTTCACTTCGGCACCCGTCAGTGTCATTAGCGAGCGGACGCAACCACCGGCGGCGTCGATGAAGAAAATAATTGAAAATACCATCACATTGTGGAAACGCAAAAAGCCGGTACGTGCTAACCGGAGATGGGGTGTCATTTACCTATGCTATAGAGAGAATTCAACATTCAGTTTGCCTTTATATAAAAACACTCTATATACTCAAACTATTTTCATACTTATAGCCCAACACTAGGAATTTCTTCTGTATCGTGGGTGCCATAGACATACAAAGATGAATACAGAAATACCCAGACGCAAAACAGAAATCTAAATTGATCATTCAGATATCTGTCTTGCCGAGGATCGAATCCGGAACCCTGTGTGGCATTTTTGTGAATAAATAAAAATTATATCTAATTGTAGAATAACAACGCGATTGTGATTGTCTTTACTACTAGTAGCTTTTTCCAGCGGCTTCGCGCGTCTTTAAATTACATATAAACCTTCGTCTTTAATCACTTTATTTATTAAAAAAACCACATGATAATCCGTTGCGTAGTTTTAAAGGCCTAAGCATACAAAGGGGCAGACAGTGATAAGAGACTTTGTTTTATACTATGTAGTGATAGTGATAGTTGGTTACAGGTGCACATGCAACAGTGATCACATACCATCAGGGGAATTGAACGCTCGTTTACTACCTTAATGTTATAAAAATAATAAATTATTTCAATGAGCTTACATTACCAGTCGTAAATTGAATATTATAAACATTACTCCCCTTTTGACCCTGTCGGTAATAAAATAGAAATAGACCAGATAAACGGATGATTTACATTAAGCGAAACGTCTTTTTAATCTTATCAATAACCGGTTAAGAATAACTACAATAGTTACAAGAATAAATGACCGTTATATATTAGCTATAATATTAGAACCGGTTAGTCAATTAGCGTAAACGTTTACTGGTACATCACTCATGTTATCCAATTTTAATGGGTGTTCATCATGCACACCTTAAACGTAGAATTAGAGTTACGACAATAAATCTAGCAAAAACCAGACTCTATACACACACGTAGCAAAACCGCAACGATATTTATCCGCAGTTGGTAAAATATTTGGTTGCGAAACATAAATCGAAACCGGTTCTCTGTCCATTAATCACCGGGAGCAATTGTGGGCCGCCTAACTGTTGTGTGGGACTTCGCGATTACAGCAACATTCATCGACGTCGACCGACCGAGCTCGACTAGTGTTGGATGCAGAAGATAAATGAGAAGAAAAGAGAAGATCGCGGGTAGTGCGAAACGGACAACAATTCTGGAAGGTTTTTAATTAAAATTCATGTTTTAAGATATAACAGATATAAAGTAACAGTACTTAGTAATAGATAGAGCATACCCTTTATTTTTTAAATATCATCGCATGGGACTGCTTATTGAATAGAAGAGAGTCTAGAAAGTGTTGATTGATTAAATTAATAAAAATTAAACTAATATACTATTTCATATACTTTGTCAAAATATATTTAAATATTTTCTGAAATCCTTATTTGAAAGAAAAAATGTTGCCACGTTTGCCTATTTGAAACTTTTTCATATGCATATCAAATTACTCTCATAGTGAAGTTATTTCTAGTGAAACTACTAAGTGACTGATAATGGTGCAAGAGTCACCAAAAAAAGTATATAATATCTACTCCCAAATATACATTTCTCACGTCACCACAATCTGGTCCAAGCTTCACCTTTGTCTTTGTGTTTGTCTTCACCTTTGTCGTCAAATATGCTGGTCGCCGCTCAGTGACAAACGTAAGTCAAGATCTGTGCGATTACCCGACGCACGTCGAACAATCGTGACAATGATGCAATTCTGTCTCTTTAATATTTTAAATTCCGTTGGGGCTTTTCATTATAACTGTACCGTTACCTTATGTGAATTCGAGTTTTATTTATACTTTTGCTGAAGTAGGTTTAAAGTTCTAGACGTTAGCTTTCTTTTTTGTCTGCATACTGCCTTTTGTCTGCACAATATCCATTTATTAAGGTTTGTCAGATCCGATTTCTAGTTCGTTACTTGCTTTTTTTTTCATACATAAAAGAGACATGTACCTCTTGAGCATGTACTTGTAGGTACATAATATGTTATGTTCCACGGTATCTTTTGATCACAAGATTTAAACATACGTCTGAACTTTCAAAAGTATTCCTTGTGATGATTTTCATGTAACAAATCAATTATTTTCATTTTATAAAACCAAAGGCTACTCCATAATGCTCTAAATTTTACATTTAAGAACCAATACATAATATATTATTTCAGCTCGTAGAACCAAACATTGCTACCATTAAAAAATTTTCATTTACATCGCTTAATTTTGCTATACCTACTAGACTACTAGATAACAAAAACCACATAAAATCGTTGATGTCATATCAAATACAAGTGAACTTCATTTTTCCAACAAAACAAAACCTAAACTTATCATGAATTATATAAATATGTTCAAAATTACGTTTAAAGTTTTCAAAAACAGAGTTTCTTATTACGATAATAATAAAGGACTTTGTAATAAATAATGATAAATGAAATTAATTGTTTCGATGAAGTCATAATGGATTCCAATAACACTTAGCCTCAGACTGGTATGAGGAAAAGAGAGCATTGTAGCGTGTAAGTGGGTCGCAGTGTAAAAAACTAGCAAACAATGGTCGCCAGGATGTGAGAAAGAAAAGCAAAGTCGACTGAGTTTATTTGCGAAACAAAACATTGTGGAAACAGGTCCGAGAACCGCACAAACGTGGCGCGAAACGTGGACAAGAACACGACAATATTGTGGGTTTGTTGGGAAACCTCATGAATAGAATGGGCGCGGTGGAAATAACGTGAACCCACTGTTCTAAACGACATGGGATATAATTTTGTTTAAAGTAAACGCTAAAGCGGGACTGAATTATTCAGTGCAACGGTCCCACGTACGATTGTGTTGCTAAACAATCAATGGGATCCAATGAAACGTGAATATGTAAACACTTCTATTTGAAATAAAACGTGCAAAATGTTGCACAAGTATACCGCTTGACGCGATCGATGATCATAGATTTCATTTAAAAGATGATATACAGAAAGAACTTACAGGAAATGTTAATTCGAATTATTTAACTAATCCATACAAACATTTCAACGCTCAGTATTTCCGAAATTCTAACAAAAACTCATCCGAAACTCTCAGTACTATTAAAGATTAAAACTGACGAAGCTGTTTTGTCAGACATAAACAAATACAACATTTTCCATCAAAAAACACCTTACAGGTAACGAAATATTTTCCGAGAAACGATGTTACCTTCGAAGGGCTGCGACGCAAATTATATTTAGGAGGCGGGGTAAGCACAGGGACGTTTAGGTCGAGAACCATTACGAAATCTTGGAACGCCCAATGTTCGCGTACCACCCACCGACTTCTATGTCTACTTAGCTCCATTCTTGGAATTCCAACGTTTTTAATAAGGATTTGGTTTCTCTTAAAACGTCTTCATGTTTTTCATCTATACAAAAATAACATATAAGGGGTATAATTTGTGCTAAATAAAAATTAAATGAGTAACCACAACTAAATACTGGTCATTATACCTTGTACTTCTCCATTAAAATAATTACATTATAATTACCTTTCCCTTAACTGCTGAGTTATTTTCAACATCAATGGGGCTTTAGCATTACCTGAAAAGAAAAATCAGAAAATTATTACAAGCCAAAAACAAACACGTCATTAAAAGAATTGAAAGCTGAAGATAAATTCGACACCTCAAGAATAGTTTACTTTGAAATCAATTTAAATATTCAAATTATTCTTGAGATTACAATACGCTAGGAAAATCTTATGAAGAGCATGTGATATGAAAAATTATTACAGATAAACATATTTTCCTCTGTATCAGGATTTAATTTTCTACTATCAATATTAGCTTTAAGATGACTGTCCTTGTTTGTAGAAATTAATAGGCCTCCCATAGACAGCGATGGTTGGTGATAGCCGTGGAAGTACAATTTTAAAAGACAATGCTACGAAGTACTTTCGAATTAATCTCGAACTAATATTCGACTCTGGGGCTGATCTCTGAAAACCTGTAAAATAACATACGAGCGATACAAATATAACTATGATACGTGAGGTCCAATCACAAACAATATTAATATCATCTGTCTCTATCAATTCGTATCAAAACAACTGAGATAACATGTGTTTTATCGTTACACGTAACCCGATAATAAATCAAATTTCATACCATCAATCTTGTTCCAGTGTACACTGACGATGAAATACGTGGAAGATAGGAGATGTTCCATTTAAACATTGCGCATACGACCCCAATTGGCGCATCCCGTTCTTAGAACCAAATCAATTACCGCCCTAACTACTTACTTGTCTTTAAAGTAAACTGTTCTCAATTGGGGAGTAATAAACTTACAATATAGCTTCAGAATATAACTACTCGTGGAATAATTTACCATTATAACGCGCTCGTTGACGCGAAACGTTTGTTTGATTAACATACAGTTTAAACCCGATTACTTTGTTAGTGCTCTTCACAATCGTTATTTGAATAATTATATTCACCATCGATCTTATTTAAGATGTTACTTATGGTGTACTCTAGTTTCAAATCGAGTAAGTCCTCTTCTCAATACTATTATTTGGACGACTTCACCACAACGATTAAATTGTTTAATAATGCCCCCAAGTAAAAGTAATTTCTTGTCATTTTCAAACGAATTTTCACCGAAAGCTGCAGAACCCAGCCCAATTTGTTTACAATAAAGTGTCATATATCAATGCTATAATTCGTACAGTTGGCGAGTGCGATCGCAACTTGTGTGCGGGCCATACCATAACTCCCATTAAACAAATGGGCCGCCGTACAAATTATTGCACCAGCCACGTTCATTGTTAACAATCACTTAAGCGAATTACTCGCTTCCGACTAGTGTTATTCGTTGTACATACAATTGCATAATTGTAGTCGTTTCGAATATAAATATTTTTATAAGACGTATGTAGATAAAGTATGTAAGGTAGTCATAATGAGATTGCATACTTCAAGCACAGTCGTAAATAAACATTTATATAGAAAACAAATTAGAAATAGAAATATAATAATTTATGCATATGAAAGTAACAATGAAAAAGTTTAATTAATATAATCGCATAAGTCCTACTATGAAAATAAATATTTATTGTACACTCAATTTAAATTAACATATGAATACTTAAGTCGCGTAACATATAGGTACTCTACCTATTGCGTATTTAAAACTGTCTAAAAGATATAGGTACATAGATATTTTAGAGAATCAATTCCTATAAAATGAAAAATGCCATGAAATATTAAAAAACATTACTAATTTTATTTTTGCAGAAACCGGGGCTTTCCTAAGCTAAGTTTTACAGGAAATCGAGTTATTATAGCTACGACTTCCTGCTACACTTTTATTTATACTATAATGTTCAACTTAATCACTTCACAGTTATTAAATACAAAAAATTAAAGGTTTTAACCATTGAGTTTTTTTAGACCATGACATTTTGCAATTATGTTATCATCGCTATCACTACATAGTATAAAACGAAGTCGCTTTCCGCTATCTGTCCATATGTATGCTCAGATCTTTAAAACTACGCAACGAATTTTGATGCGGTTATTTTTTAGATAGAGTGATCCAAGAGGAAGGTTTGTATGTACAATAACATCCATTATAGCTAAAAAGCTAGTATTATTATAATCATAAAACACATAAATGAAGATTTTATGCCAAGCGATCGTATCTGCCACATTGTTATAATTTTAGGTTCTTTGCTCGTGAATGCTAATCATTTTCGTGTTTGATCAGAGGTTTACGAAAGGCCGTGTATACTAGCCAGGTGTCATTCTATCCTATAAAATAAAACGACCATTGTGATTAATATCATGTTAACATTCCGGGTACCAAAAAACTGGTCGAACACAGTGACATTTACATTATACAAACATATACATATGGGCATGTATTACATTATATTCGACCTTCGCACATAAGACATGTCATTCAGAATGTGAATGCTCTCAAAACGGTTTTAATTAGTGCATTATGATTAATTAAATATATACTTGGTTTTCATAATTAACAGTTAATTTCTTTAGAGTTTTTGTTATCTGAGAAAATATAAAGAATACCTTATCAGAACTTATATGCTTAGTGAAGCCTTCTTTCCTCTTCTTTGTTTCATTATAGCAAATGTAGTAGGCAGTAGGCACCTATGTATAAAGTTTACTAGTTTTCTGCACAATACGTACCTAATGTTTTGGCCCAATGCCTACCTCGGCCGGTGCCAAATAAGGGATTCACTACGAAAGAGTATATACTCGTATCTAGAGTAATATCATGAAGTTATTGGCCTTGACGAGTCCAATACTGGACATAGGCCTCCCCCATTTGGCATCAATCCGATCGCTTAATTTAGCGCTGTACCGCGATAATTGGTAGATACCTAAGCCAAATTAAAATCGGTCTTGTAATTAAATTAAACCCTTTTGCTTATATTTATCTTTTTGGCTAAATAATTGGCACCTATCACAGGTACGAGCGTATATTGCGTAGCAGTGTTTACGCCCAACACCCAATTTTGACAAAAAAAATAGATAAGAAAAAATATAAACACTTAAAACGTCCTTCAACCTTTGTATTCAAATGTAACTTAATAACCTAATCCGCTTCCAACTAAATTATATTCATATTTATTTACTTTTTTCATTATTATTCCCATTGCAAACTAACTGTATGATACTACAGATAATATCAGTGACAAATATTCTAATTCGACATGATATATCAGAAGCCGGTGCTTACTAAACGGGAATGGCATATCGTATATCAGATAATCAAATTTGCTCTAATGCCGGCATCAGTTTCCATGCCAAAAGCAGGCTTGCCAAGATAGCAATGTTCCAAGAGAATAACTTCAGCTGTTTAGGCTGGTGTATAAAAACATTGTTTACAAAATATGTTTTTAATACATATAATAATTATAATATAATATCGCTTAAATAGCTTTATTTATGATAGTTTTCTCCCGCGGCTTCGCTCGCGCTTATGTTAGGCAACGCACTAACATTCGCACTTCGCAGACACTTCTCTATCCCTCGGGAGTAGTAAGTTTTTTCGGAATGAAAGGTATGAACTTTACTGGACCCCATACTATGTGTGTGCAAAATTTCATAACGATCAGTTGAGAAGTTAAGGCGTGAAGGAGTTACAAACAAACAAATAAACGGACTTTTCCATTTATAATAATTAAGGATAGGATAGGATAGGATTTAGCATATGACAAGACGCTTTAGATGTATTATTACATTATCTATACATCATGTTTAGTTACTTATGTCAAATTACTAATTGTATTTTCGTTACCATGCCGTCAAAATATTATAACCATTTATTTACACAAATAAATCGTATACAATTTGAGTAAAAACAATTTTCACATCATCAAAATGTATTCCAGGCATTTTGGCCCACTGCACGCACCATATGGCCATCGTGAGTCAGTCACCTTGTGATGCAAAGCAAGCGTGTAAAACTGTATAGCCACATCTGCATTAAAAGCTTAAAAAATACAAGCACTTTGCGATCTTTGACGTGCATTTTATATTTTTTTTACAATGCATAAAATATTTAACAATACAGTTATAAGTAGTAACTGAGGGTTAGCGACCACTGCCGCCCATGCAAATCTGTAATCTCTCCCTATCTAATACAAATAAATAAAATTGAAGTGTCTGTTTGTGATTTCAAAATAACATTTTTTTACTCAATGCATATGAAAGTA